>VXAK01016746.1:263161-279474 GCA_013399435.1 Arenaria interpres
GCCGGGACAGCGCCACTTCCGGCCGCCGCGCGGAGGCGGGGCGTTGCGTCACCGCGGGCGGTGAGCGGGACCCGGGGACCCCGCAGCTCCGGAGGGGCCCGGCCGGCGGTTCCGTGTCGGGCGGGAGGGATCAGGCCACAGCCGGGACCGGCGGGGCCGCGGTTTGTGAAGAAAAAGAGACAAAATCCGCGGGGGAGGGGGGCGGTCCGTGCAGGGCCCGGACGCGGGGCCGGGTGGCGGAGGGTGCGGGGCCGGGCCGGGCCGCTCCGGGCGGGAGTCACAGCGTCTGTGCGGCCCGCGTCGGGCGGACAAATGGGAGGAAACGGATTAAACGATTTTGTTGAAATCGAAAGAGACGGGACTTCGCTGGCCGGACGAATCTTTCCCTCGGGGACAGAACCGGGGTGAACGCGGCATTCAGCCCAACGGAGTGTTTTCTGCTTCCAGAGGCAATTCCATTTAATTCCTTAAAATTTAAAATAGTGAATTGAAAATTTGAATCACGGAATTGTCAGAGTTGGAAGGGACCTCTAGAGATCCCCTAGTCCAACTCCCCTGCCAAAGCAGGATTGCCCAGAGCACATCACTCAGGAGCATCCAGGCGGGGCTTGAAGATCTCCAGAGAAGGGGACTCCACACCCTCCCTGGGCAGAATCTAACTGAAAAAAAAAATAAAAATCCAGAATTTTTAAACAAATTGCAGAATTTCCTCTCTTGCTGTTGGACACACGTTGGGAGGTGTCGGGCAGCCCGGCTGGACTCTACGGCCCAGCTCCCTGCACTGGCACGGGCTGTGAGAAACACCCACCCTCTGGGGTGAAACGGGTGTCACAAAGGCTTCTCTCCGTGGGAGGCAGGGTATGGACAGGCATTTGCAGGGCAAAGGGGACTGTCCCACCCACAACCTGCTTCACTCGAGCATTTTTGAAAGTCAAGCGAAAAAAAACAAAATCAGGAATGCCAAATTTTTTATCTGCACCTCTAAAATCAACCCAGGTTTGATGATGTCCTGTCTAATGAAAACAATCACACGGGGCAGCTAAATGCCCACCTGGCCACAAGCCGTGGTTTTCTTTCAGGAGGAGCTGCTGCAGGCCCCAGGCTGGAGAAGGAGGTGTCACCTCCTGCCGCTGCCCTCGTGCCTGGTACTGTAAGGCGGTTGCCTCCATCAGCTCTGGGCGTGCAGAAGGAGGGGATCCCACCCGCTGTGGCTCTGACAGGTGGCTCTGAAAGAAACCCTTGCCTGGGGGAGGAGGCTGCTGTTTTCTGCTGCCCGGCCTGCAGGAGCCTCCGGCAGAGCGGGCTGCAGACACAGGGGCTCTTCCCTGGCTCACCCTGGCCACTACTGTGCTCTCCTCATGGCACCTCCACGCAACGTGCAAACACATCAATGTACCGTTCACAAACTCTCCTTGGGTTTCTCCTCATTTTACCTTCATTGAAAAGCTCCCCCAACGCGCTGCCTTTCCCCCAAGAAAGGGTTCAGGGAAAATCCAGCTTTTCAGTTTCCAGAAGTTTTTGCCCCATTCCAACAGTGGTAAGTGCCATCTCAGCATGTGCAAATGGGTCGCATCTCTGACTGAATTTCCTCCTTTCATTGAATTCTGCATTAAATCCCCACACTTTTTGCCTTACTAGTTTCCCAGAGCCATTATGAGCAAAGGCCCCGTGAGGTGAGCATGAGAGAAAGAAAAAAGGGAGAGAAGGTAAAGGGAACTGGGCGATGGGGGCTGAACAGTTATGCTGAGAAGGACATGGGGGTGCTGGGGGACAATAGGCTGGACATCTGCAGTGTGTCCTGCTGTGGTAAGCATGCTGGGCTATATGAACAGGAGCACACCTGGCAGGTTGAAGGAAGTGACTGCTGCCTTTACTCAGCAACCCTTAGATACATCTACAGCACGGGGTCGGGTTCTGGGCCTCGTAGGGCAAGAAAAACATTGATAAACTGGAATGAGTTCAGAGGAGGGTCACGAAGATATTTGAGGCCTGAAGCGTATGTCCCATGAGGAGTGGTGGAAGGAACGAGGCTTTTTCAGCCTGGAGGGGAAGCAGAAGTCAGGAGAGGTAGGTGTGAAGCAGCCGCCCGAATTTCTGACTAACCAGTAGAGAAGAACAAGTATAAGAACAATTCATCCCCATGTGCCAGGAGTCAATCAAGTACAGCAGGAGGCCAGACTGGCCTCATGGGGAATTCTGGACTGAGTTTAAATACAAAAATGAAGAGCACGGAAGATGAAAGCAACATCAAGCTACACAGCAGACACACACAGGCATTGCCTAGACATGCAGGGACAGAACAGGAAAAGCTGGAGTACAGCTGGACTTGGCTGATGACCAAGGGAAGAAGGAAAAATTTGGCATGTGAACACCTTGCCCTTCTCCCATCTGCTCCCTATTTATAACGAGAGCACCATTCTCTGCCGCAAGACAGGTGAAGTGTCTTGGTGTCCCTCCTCTTTTCCAAGTGTAGAATCGGCACAATCCATGATCCACCTTGCAGAGGCGCAGGGTACACAGCTGAATGATGATGCCTGGACCCCATCATCTTCTGAACCTGAAGCTCATCCTGCTCCCTACAGAGGTATGGACCTTCAAGGCAGGCAGCCAAGTCCAGACCAAAATCATCTCCATCTGCCCGTTCCACTGCATTCCACTTTCAGCCAGTCTCCTCCATGCTGTCACAGCCAAAAAACCACACACACTTTCTGAGATCCACCACTCGACACCATGGAAAGGCAGAGCTCCCTCCCCGTGGGGAGCCAGAATTCCCAGATGGTCACTGTGGAGCCTCTACCCACGAACACGCTGTTGTGTAACATCAGATTAAAGATTCTCATGCAGGATGTGCTCCATAGCCAGTGCATCGGTGGAGGCCCTTTACCCATGTGCAGAAAATCCCATAGCCAGAGGTCGATGTTCACAAAGGAGACAGATGAATCCTGCAGGCTTTATTCAAATAAAGGGGGAGTCCACTAGGGCGTTCCCCTGTGGGGTCTCTCAATTTTCCAGAGAACACAGCCTCCATTGTATCCTAATTCCCCCCAGCCACGTGTAACCCTCTTCCTTTCCCTGTTGGCTGACGGACTTGGAAGGTACAGACTTCTTGATCTGCCTATTACATAAAAGTCTAACTTTTGTCATTTTATAATTGTCTAACTTTTGCATTTCCAGTTAATTCCCCTATTTCTCAGTTATCTCAGTCCTGCAGTTTCAATTAACTTTCCTATTTCCTTCAGTTATCTTACTCTTGTAATTTAAATTAACTTCTCTGTTTGTGGAGACTCTCATATCTGTACTTCATCACCTGTTTGTGGAGACACTCTTACCCTATCTTACCACCCAGTAATTCAAAGCAGAAACTTAATCGCGCCCTGAGAAGTGAGGTGCGCAGTCAAGGCAGTACCTGCTCCTGTCCAGCAGCGGTTCACCTTCCTGTCTTCTCCCTGCTTGGCCGGGCCTTGCACGATGCAAGTGTCTGAATTTGCCAAGATTCAGCCATGTTTTTCCAGCCAGATGTCTCATAGCGAGCAGCACGGGTCACCCTGAGCCAGCAAATTCAGGGAGGCTGGCAGCATTGAGCATTGGGAAGGCAAGGAGGAGACAGGCCTCCATCAGGCTACTGTTTGATGTTAATTAACAAAAATATACATAGCAATCAACCTGAAAGCCCTTCAGCACCATTCCCATAGGTAGCCAGAGGCCCCTCCTTTGAGCTGAGACCTTGTTGCGCTCAGTGCACTGGTTTCTTCTTGAAGCGCCCCTTTCACTGAATTTCACTGAATTTCACTGAATTTCACTGAATTTCACTGAATTTCACTGAATTTTTAGAGTTGGAAGGGACCATAGAGATCATCTAATCCAACTCCCCTGCCAAAGCAGGACTACCCAGAGCGTGTCAGAGCATGCCACTCAGGACCCTTCCCCTGTGCTGTCCCACTGGAGGCTTCTGGACCTCCAACATCTGAAAGCCCCATTCCCTCCCCAGGGCTGGGGGTGTTTGGTTCTGCACCAGGGTCTGCTCTCTGCTCCACCAGCACAGCTCCAGCTGTCCACGCGGGGTGTTTCCCCACGTGAAGGAGTCTCACTCTCTTCCAGGAAATACTTACAAGGTCAACCAGCAGAAATCCCTGCACTGGGCTCGTCATACGCAATATTTCTGCAACTGAGGCCTCACAGTCAGGGGTGGAAATACCCCCATGCACCAAGATAGAACAGGGCTCTAAAAAGAGGATGTGGGGACAGCAGGAGTGATAACATCTCTCTCTGCCAGCTAAGAAGTGGCTGTGGCTGTCAGACAGAGAAACATGATGATGAGCAAAGTCCCTCTCGCAGACACACAGTGCTGCGCTGGCACTGCTGGACACTCACCAGCAGTTACCACCATTTTTCCACTGTGCTCTTCAGAGGGAGCAGGAGAGATCTAGGAAAGGGGTCCATCCAGCCTCCGTTTGTGAGATGCCGGAGGTGGAGTTGTCCCTGGTGTGTAACAGGGCTGTCCAGGGAGACGTCAGAGCCAAACCAAGGTTGCCCCTTCAGCTGCTTCGGAGGGAAGTGGAGGTCTCTGCAGAGTCCCCACTGCTACAGCTTTTAATAAAAACAGCCCTCTCCCGCTGGAGTGACTCTGCTGCTGTGGGATGCTTGGTCTCTCTCCTCAGCTGTGTTTGCTGTCAAGCCTCAGCACCCGGGAATGTTCCGTATCAGTCTCAGCCCAGCCGGGACAACCTCTGCCTGCCTTCCAGTGGCAGTTGCTGTGTTGCTCGCCATCTCTCTCATGAAGTTTTAAAGCTCTGCTTTGAGGCAGTCAGGGAGTCTGGCCACTTTCTTTGGTGGTGGTTTATTAGTTAGATTTAAAAGTATTTTTAAACAGAACACTGCTTTGCACATCATAGGGCAATTTTCACATTGGTCTTTGGTTCCTCCAGGTAAAGTAGTTTGAACCCGACTTTAAAGAAAACTCTGGTCTTGGTAAGTAAACTGGGGTCCAGTCAATATCCCCCAGAAGTATTTGGTAACTTGCAAGACTTTCCACAGCAAAATCAGAAGCCAGCAGCCTCTACTGCCAAAGCCAGGAGAGCAAAGAGCAGCCTAAATCCTTCTCCCACCTCACCCCATGAGCACGGGTAGCAGCGGCTCCACTGGGGCTGTGGGCTCCCCTCCGCAGCAGCACGTGTGCGTGGGCACACAGACACCTCAGAGAAGCCACAAAACCTGCGCTCCTGAGAGAGGCAGCAGTTCCACGTGTAACACCAACGAGCAGGGAAGGCTCTGTGCATTCCGGATGTTGTGCTTTGTGCAAAGGCCTCTTTCACAGCACAGGCACACTGCTAAACCCCTTCTCCCCGGGACCGGCATCTGTTCCCCCATCCACCTGCTCCAGGAAAAAATGGAGAACAACCCCTGCCTGTTCCTTGGGGCTTCTGCGGAATGATGTTTTTTCCTCCACCTGCCTGCTCCCTGAGCAGGGAACCATCTGCAGCTGCCCCTTCAGGCAGGCTGCTGCCATCTGCTGAAGGAAAGGATTTAACCCTTCTGGGGCTGTACAGGGCTTGAAATGGTTGGGTTTGACTGTCTGGGCTAATCTCCTTCACCTCTGTGAAGGCATGGAATGCCTTAATTTTGTATCCGCTTCAGCAATTACAGGTGCTTCTGCTTTTTTCCCCCATTGTAAGTCGCTCAGCACTTTCAAGTGAAAAGGGTATGCCTGCGTTAAACAACCTTTATTTCTGTCATTGAGAAACACTTTTCCTGGGTTCTTGCAGGGAACCGACATAGAAGAGGACCTCTGTTTCCCCTGCAGCTGCTGTACTGTTGTATCACATGCTGCTTGTCCCCTGTGCTAGCACACCTTGCAGTAGGACCACAGTGACTGACCTGCATTCCTTTCCTACTGGCTGCTGTTGCTGGGATGAAAAGGTTTCACCCCTGGCAGGCAGGAAAGGCCATTTACAGGCCTAAAGTTTTCTCTCAAAATTAGCCACTTTGGACATATGCAACGACCATTTGTGTCATTACAAGATGGCCAATGCTTTGCAATAGCCGAAGGCCACATAGTTATGAATGGCTTCCGTGGGAATGAGCCCATGCCTTGGTCCCTTGGTGGGCCAGCTGAGTGTCACTGTGGGCACAAGGAAGAAGGCTGGATGGTGTGGCTGGGGCAGAGAAGCTGCATTGCCCCTTTGGGCAGCACTGGGAGGCCAGATGGGCTCAGCCCAGTCATCAGTCTGTGACAGTGGGATCTTCGGCTGTCCTAGCCACGAGGAGCCTCTTGGAAGGAGGCAGAAGCCCAGACTGGCATCTCAGTGGAGCCCATGAGAACCTCAAGGTTCAGATAGAGGTTTGGAGCTGGCCCTCAATTCTAGCTCTGTGGGTCCTTGGCCCTCCACGGCTTTCCTCTCCCTGGGTACGCTGTTCCAGACCAGGAGGAGCGCTGCTCCAGGCCCAGGGTGCAGCTCTCAGCTGTGCAGTAACGGGGCACGGGAAAGGGGCTGCCAGCACAGGAGCTTGCGGGAGGCCCTGGGGGTGCCCAGGACCCAGCTGTTGAAGAGAAGGCCAGAGGGGAAGGATGGAGGGAGCAACATGGACGAGAGACATGGGCAGCAGTCGCAGCCAGCGAACAGGACGATTGCTACGAAGCACTGAGCCCTGTGCAGGGGCTGGGTAGGTGCTGCAGGGGAAGGAGGCACCTCCCCGGCTGCAGCATGCTTGTGGAGGATCCTTCACCCCTCCAGCACAGGCTTTCCCGCAGCTCTGAGGTGGTCTGCACAGGACCTGAGCAGGCCCTGGTGCTTCTGGCAAGAGAAGTGGACTGGCACTATCCATGGATGGACACTGCCTGCCCAGACCTGGTCCTGCTAAGCAAGGGCATGTCTCTTACCCACCCCAAGAGGGCTTTGACTGCCATACCCCGGTGGCGGTGAGAAAGCTCCAGCACAGAGGCTCCCCTTCATTTCTCCAGTGACCCATTCCAGAAGAGCAGCTGCATGTGCACTGGGTCTCAGCTGCCTGCACTCTGTGCCACCAGACAGCTACGAAGCATTTTAACATGTCTGACCTAATGGCACAGCTTGTTTAGCAAAGGCTCTAACATCTCCCCCTCCTTGCTTGCACGGATGGATTATCCTTGGAGGCTGGGGATATCTGCAGGGTCCAGAGCATACCTGTGACCTCCTGCAGGCCAGAGAGCAGCCACTGGTTTACAGAGGTCCTGAGGCCAAAGGAAGTCAGAAAAGCAGCGAGAATCATCCAATGGTTGAGGAAGATGGGGGGACTGCAAAGGGGAGGTCCTTCCCAGAGTGAATTGTTTCAGAAGAAGACCCACCAACAGGCCAAGAATTACAGGGACAACCCTGCAAGACTGTTTCCTGAGAAGAAGGGAGTAACAGCAGTATCCTCCTTCCAAGGAGGCGTCAGTCCTTCTCTGCACATATGCCAACAGGAGAGTTCTGTAGAAAGCAAAGGGTGATTTGCTTTTGCTTTTACATGAGAAGGTATTTTTGACAAGAACGAGCAGGAAAATTGGTCATGAATTGGTTGGTGTGGCCAGGGTGCTGCCTGCTGTTGACACCAAAGGAGAAATGTGCAGTGTGGGGAGGAGAAAATTATTTGAATGAAAAAGTAAACAGAATTCAAGAGATTTCTGTAAAGACAGAGCAAAGGCAAAGGCGTAAGCAGTCACAGTGCCCATGGGAGGCCCATGTAAGTGTAGGTTCTTCACACAGGATTTTTTCCTTGTGGGGATCCTGCTTTCTGGTTATGCAGCCAAATGAATATGTCCTGACATCGGCTGAGCACATTTGGGCACCTGAGGCGCCCAGTCGCTACACTTGAAGGACTTCTTGCTCCTTGACAGAGGTAGGGTGGAGGTGTTCCCTCTGGCCTCAGGCCAGTCCTGCTACTGGGCCACCCTGGCCACTGGGAGTCTGGGTGGGGTGGCCACTGAACCAGACCCACTGAGTGAGGGATCCTCAAAATGTATTTGCTCAGCAGGAGGGGTGTAAGTGGGTGGATGGTGGTTTCTATTCTGCAACACACAGGCATGACAGGCTTCCACAGAACAGAGCTTCTGGCCCCTCCAGACCAGTTCAGACCAGCACAGGCATGGGAAGAGGATGCTCACTTGCATCCATCAGCATGCTGACTCCTGCAAGTGGCGGTTCATCTCCGCAATATCAGCTGTGCCTGTGGTGGTCCCCTACACGGACACATCACTGATTTACCTCTTTACTGCTTTTTAAATTAAATTGTCAATATAAATTGCCAACAGCCTCATTAATCACATACCCCCACACCAAACACACCAATCTCTCTGCCATCCTCCCTACCTGAGGCTGTTTAGCAGTTTGCAGTTTCCCAACACTCATCGGCCTCCCATTCCAAACTGCTGGGCTTGCAGTTTTAAACTGCAAACCCAGCAACAACTGCATAATGGTGTATCAACTACTTCTTTACCATCCAGCAGATACCAGATCAATCTCACTCATTGAAGCTGAGCAGACAGCGTACAGGTCTCGCACATCAGGCAGGTGTTTTCAGGTAGACCAGTCTCCAAGTGACCACCAAAGGGGGTGCTAGACCCCAAGAAGGCATCAAGAATACATCCACATGTGCCAATGAGGGTTGCACACACCTGCACCAGGCTGTATGCACCGCAGCAGGGGGATTATGCCTGAAGTGAGTGTCTCTGCTAACAATGTGAGGAAGTGCCCAGAGACTGATGAAGCCCTGAACCAATTATGATGGCAGTATCACTGACCCCTTCAGAGCACCTGTCTGCACTGCTGAGAGTGACGGGGAATAACACCATGCTGGTAAACTGAGGCAATCTTTCCTGAGGTACTGAGGGAGAACTGTCCTAGTTTCGTTGGTGCACGGAAGAACTGTCAGCTAGCGAACTCTTGTCATTTATTAGTTCTCTGCAGGTTGGAAAGCTCAATACTTTGAACTCACCAGTTACTTCCCTGCATTCCATGGAGCTATACATCATCTTTTGCACTTGAGGGAGTTCAGAGGTTCAGTCAGAGTAGGCCCAGCTTTGAAATTCCTGCTCTCGGGTGGATTACCCGCCAGCATCTTTCCAGCCCTCACCGTGCAATGGCCCCAGTCTTTCCAGGGGGCAAACCTGCCTGCCACTGTCCCCACTGCCCCACGCAGGGCCACGCTGAAGCGGGTCCTCCTTTTACATGCAAGATATCTGCAGACACGGTGAAACAAATTAAATCCTACAAAGCTATGATATTCTTCTACTCAGAAATGCAGTTTAGCAGCGTTGAGGTGGCCTGCAAATATCTCTGTCAATCTGAAGCTTCTCATTTGCTGTAGCTCCTGCTCATTTACTCCATCCAAGCAAATCTCAGTAGTTCTCTTTTGTCACCAGCTGTGCACTGGAAAAATGTATTCCAATGAGACAGATGCATTGATAGGAGCTGAAAGCCAGGTCCACAGGGCTTCTCCATAAAGATCAAGACATGCAGACATTAACTGAGTAATCTTCACGCAAAATTTCATCTCAATCACGCTTAGTTTCATCGCAAAATTATTACAAAGCCTGATAAATTATCCTTTGTAAAATACTTTGAGATCTTGGGTGGAGCACACTTTGAAATTGCAGAAAGCATTCCTTTCATCTCCCTTATTAATCATGTGGACGAAAGAGATTGATCCCATGCACATACCTCTTTATCTCCATATACCTTCTTCCCTTTCACATACTTTTACTCTGTAAACTTTACCTTTGACAGAGGCTGTGTCTTCAGGAATCTCAGCACTCCCAGGTACATGCAGCATATCTCCCATTAAGGTGCACAATGGGCTAAGTATCTTTCAAAGGGGAGTCAAAGGCTTCTGCTTTCACCTTTCTTTGCTAAAAGCTGAGCTCCTACCACATTGGGTGTTTGTTTGTTTTGGTTAACAGAATAAAATTGAAATCCTAACCCACCCCAGTGAGACGGGGAGGGAAGCTGCCTCAGCCTGACCAGAGATGAGGTACATAAAAGGTTACTGCAGCTGCTGGAGGGAAATACGTAAATAGTTCTATGGTGATGGGCGCTGGGCCAGCTGCCGTTGGGCTGCAGATTTGAAAATTAGGCGCCAAATGGCTGTTTTGAAAAAAAACCCTCTGGGTTTGTTTATATCAGCCTGGAGACCGATGCCAAGTTTTATACAATAGCAGCACTAGGGTGTGAGCGCTTCGTGCTCCCTTCCCACAGCTCCACTGGGGTATCAGTGATCTCAGTGATCCTGGGAGCAGAGTTGGGATTGCTCCTGGCTCATAAAGCCTTATGAACGTGGAGGAACTGCATTTCAGAGCCAGTCCCCAACCTCCTCCACTATACTCTGCCACACAGCTAAAAGATCAGGGGCTTGCTTGTGTTTTGAGGGAACCTGAGCTCCACTGAGTGCTGAGAGCCTGGGGCTGCCCCAGCAGGCTGCACAGGAGTCTCTTATCTTTGGATCGCTGAAAGTACAATTAGAATGAAATTCAGTTCTTTATATGAAAGTTGAAACTCATAATGTTAGAAATTATTGGCCCAATATTTCATTAAAGGTGATATGAATAACCCCTTCCTTAGATCTTATTTACCTATACAAACAGCAGTTGGGTACACACACAAATGCCTGTGGCTCCATCTCCATAGGCTCCCAGGCTGCCGGCAGACTGACTAGAAGGAAATGGTGATATTGTTCCTACCTGGCCACCTCATCTGTTTTTAGTGGTGTTTTCACAGTGTTTTATTGCCAAGAAATCTGTCTTCCTATTACTTTGGAAGAGTTCCTGAGCTCTGGGGAGGCAGTGATCGGAAGACTCTGTAGCTGATGCTGAGCTGAAGGCTGTGGTGCATCACACACTGCAGCACTCCCTTTGCCTGACACAGGCGGCGAAGGAGTTGTACTGTGGAAAGCTTCTCCATTGCTCATGTGTCACAGACCTGGCTCTTTTTTAGCATGTGGTATTAGAAGCAAATGTCTAGAAAAGTGATGAAGTGGAATTGTGGAAAGTTGAGGAACCCTGAGCGCTGCTCCTCCCTCCCATCCCCCCTCCCCCNAATTCTTATTTCTTTCTGGTCACACGAGACCAGGGTCTGGTTCTAGTACAAGAGTCTAAAGGGCGACCCAAGCCCTCCTGACCATGAAAGTCACTCGCCTTCCTGCCACAAAGGGGCAAACAATCCCAAGCACAGACCTGAGCTTTCCTGCCCAGGCTTGGTTAACACTTGCCCCAGCGTGATACAGGCTGAATTCTGCCTCAGTAAGGAGGTAAATGCTACAGCAGAAAAATATTATTATTATTTAAGGCTCCTGTCAAACACTATCTGCCTGGAATTAGAAATAAATACGCCCTCTACTCATCACAGCATGGCGTCTTCTCATGAAAAAAAATCCTTGTTCTAGATACAGTCTGCTGTCTGTTTGCTTTAATCCCACACTTGTGCACTGTGTTCCTTTTTGCTCTTTTTTATATGTCTCTTAGCAAACTTTCTCATAGCAGACGAGGAAGATCTCATGCATGACACATGGCGTACTATTCATTTTCTCCACTTTCATGCTTTCTGTCCCGACACTGCTGGAAGCAATTTTATTCAATGAAAGCTGAAATTCTGGAACAGAAATCTGTGCTGAGGTCTGAGTGCTTCTTCCAGACTTGGAGTCATCACTAATGCTGAGCTGGATTGAATTTGGACTGATAGGAACATGTTCTGTGCTACATGTTCAATCTTTGCCCCTCCCTGAAATAAATGAAAATATCTGAGACAATTGATTAAATATTGACAAGCTGTTCAGAGTGAGATAAGGAACATGAGGGGGACAGGAAGTTAGGCAACTACAGAAAAGACAGAAGTAATCCAGCTATTACAGGCATACAAATAATCAAGTGTAGAATGAGAAAGGGGAGGGCGTGGCAGCAGTTGCTGAGAAACTAAAGCAGTTAAGATAGGAAATAGGACTGGAAATCCTGCATCCCCAGATTTGTGAAAATGTCACAGTCATTATGAAATCCCACACAGTGTCAGAAAACTCGTTACACCCAACTGTACAGGAAACTGGTCAACGACTGAGAAGATGCTCTGCATCAAAGGATATGTGAGGCCTTCCTTTGTCTTTACTATGTACTATAATCCCTTCATTTATCTGATGGGAGAAGCACACTGCTGTCTGTGTTCTCTGACATCCCCAAAATTTATCCTTATCCTTCCCAGGCAGTCAGATATGTTGCAAGTACCTTTGAGCTAGAGGCTTAGTCCAGGGCACTTCCAAGTTCCTGACCTTGTATCAAGATGAAGCCTGTCCATGCACCAGCTTTCTCCTGTGCTCTGCTTTCCACACGGAGCGAAGCTGGGGGTATGTGAGCCTTGGTGTGTTTCCAACAGGTTCCCAATCTGGAAAGCCCAGGGAAGACTGCCCTGGGGATTGCCACAGCTCTCTGCCACTCCAGGCAGGTAAGGCTGATGAGTCCCTAGATGTCCCTTTGTTAAACACTAGATAATCATGTCCTGGGCAAACAAATCAAATCTTCTGAAAGCAGAGAGGGAGTTTATTATAAAATTGTTTTGGGTAGCAGTGAACTGTCAAGGTCCTGAATGAAACCAAGACTGACTGGTTCAGTACTAACCTGTATCACCAGAGCCATCCAAGATGACCAGCATTTGAGCAGATGTTAATTCCACTACAGCAGGCATCTTACTCCCGGGAAAGTACAGTTGGCAAGTGGGCTCTCAGCTTTTGCACTTCACCTCCTCCCTTGACTCCTTCCTCTCCACAAACTGCTCTCTTCTTTTTAGCAGAGCCAGGAAAAGTGAACATACGTGTTCAGTTAACAGGGGGAGGAGACTGGTGACAAGGATCAAAGTGTGCGCATGTTCTGGTTACTGCTATAGAAAGGGACTTTCTAAAAAACGTAGAAAATATTAGGTATTATTATTGAGGTCTATTTCAGGAAGTATATTTAGAAAAAAAGATTTTACTGCAAGACAGTTGATAGCAACCCTATAAAAATAACTGGTAATGTTAGAAGGCAAAAAAACCCAAACCAAACCAAACCAAACTAAAACAAACCCCAAACTAAAAACCAAACCCTTGACACAGTTTCTAGGCCATTATTTAAAAAATCTGACGGACAAAATAATGGGGGAGTTTGGGCTCAACTTCATGAACAAAGGGGATTTATATCTGAATTACATTATCCATCAAAATCAAGCAATAAGTTTAAAACAATTTCCCAAATATGACAGATGCACAGAGTATCACATCAAATCAGGAGGGAAGAAATGAGCAAACCCAAAAATGCTTATAGAGTTTCAGCATTCGTTAAAACATTTTTTTTTTTGGTGGCTTAACGTGACCAAAGCTTATAAGTGGCATTCCACAAATTTGCTGGTGTTGGAAAACGGCACATTGGGAGAGACAGAGTCCGTTCCAAGTGGATGGCACGGTGCTCGGCCTCCGGGAACCGTAGCACAATGCACCGGAGGTGCTCGCAGGCGTTGTGCCGCGGTTCCCGGAGGCCGAGCACCGCCTCGGCGGGACCGGGGCCAGCCCCCCTCCCCCCCCCTTCCGGAAGCACCTAGGTCAGTTTGGAGACAGGCGCCAAAATTCAAAAAACGCTCCAGCGACAAAGGGCTGGGGCCGGGGGCGGTGGGGAGGCGGCACCGGCCGCAGCTCGCCGGGACTTGTAGTCTTTGCTCTCTCCGCCTTCTCCAGAGACATTCATAGAATCCTAGAATCATTCAGGTCAGAAAAGACCCTTGGGATCATCGAGTCCAACCATCAGCCCCACTCTACAAAGTTCTCCCCTACACCATATCCCCCAGCACCGCGTCTAAACGATTCTTAAACACGTTCAGGGACAGTGACTCAACCACCTCTCAGAATCACAGAATACTCATGGTTGGAAGGGACCTTTGAGATCATCGAGTCCCACTACAAAAAAAACAACCAACCAACCAAAAACCCAAACAAACAAACAAACAAAAATAACCAACAAAACCAAACCAAAACAAAAAACAAAAAAACCCCAAAAAACCAACAAAAAATCCCACACCCTCACACCACACCCATCCACAGACAGACACAACCCAACAATCTTGGGCCCTAGAGCATGCCCTGAAGTGCCTGTTTCCTAAATACCTCCAGGGATGGCGACTCCAACGCCTCCCTGGGCAGCCTATTCCAGTGTCTGACCACTCCTTCCGTGAAGAATTTTTTCCTTCGGGGCAGAAACAAGTTGAATTCTGCCAGAAAGTGAGGTTTGGCATGGAGCTGTACAGTCACGTTATCAGCTGTCACAGATAAAGCTTTGATAATGGCGGCCTCCGGCCGGGTGGCTGTGGCAGCACCCGCAGAAGGTGTGCGTGTCCTGATCCATAGGCTGCTCTCATTGGAGCCACCCTTCATAACTTCCCCCCCGGTGACCCACTGGCGGCCTGGCGTCATGGTGCAGGGTCCCTGCGTCACGGTGCAGGGGTCCCCATCCTCAGGTCTCAGCAGGAGACAGAGGGGCCAGAGGGGCTGGTGCAGTCCCCAGAGAGACAGTGGCCCAGCCTGGTGGGACAGGTACTCCGTCCTCTGCAGAGGAAGCCAGGACAACCCTTTCCGTATCAGATGCATACTTTTAAATAAATACAACCTACCACGTATACGGATCAGCCGCTGAAGATACACGGTGATGGCAGAAGGGACTTAGAGCTATTTGCCAACAAGGGTGTTCAGAATTCCTGGATTTATTCCGAGGTTTTCCAGTCTGAGGATCCCAGGTGCTCTGACGTCAAGATTGTATAGCTTCTGTTTTGAGGATAAACCCATTTTCACCTATTTGTTCAAACCGGCTTCCCAAGTTTCTTTCCATCTATTGTGTGCAGTATTTTCTCAGTCTCGTTCCCATTTCTCTGCTGGGGTCTATCCCCCGCCTCACGCACATTCCTTGCATTATACTCATGCTGCTTTTTTAATTTGATGTCCATGTGTATGGGTGATAGATTTTGAATCTCTTTTTTCTACTTCTTGGGCAGATCTCCCTTTCCTCAACCTTCCTTGGCAGCCAAAAGACACTACGGTAGTAATGGCTTTTCAGCCTCCAAAGTTTTGGGACACAAGGAATTAGCTCATGGCAATAGTAATCCAGTCTATCCCTGTTAACGTGCAAGGACTGCCAGAAGTTGGGGCGTATTCAGTAAAAATTCATTTTGGGGAAAATAATCTCCAAACCTTTAGGAAGCTTCCCAGTGGATTTTAGTTTGTTCAAAATCTGGCTGTGTTCCCTGGGACAGTGAGAGGATTTCAGGAGAGCATCCTTGAACAGCCTCATCAGAGACTGGCATCTCAGTAAAGAAATTTCTAAAATCTGCAAAACAGCACTCCCAAATATTCACCCTTGGAAAGAACTGACGGGTGGTTCTTCCCAGTTGCCCCCAGTTTAGGCAAATAGCAGGTCCCTGGCCAGTGGAACATCGCTGCCAGCAGGCAAGCGGGACAACGCCACACAGAGCGCAAGCTGTGTTTTAGATATCTGGTGTGAAAATACACCCTGTGAGAGGAATTCTATGCAGTGCCGGTCACCTGCTGAGCACCAGCGTCACTCTCCAGTGTACCCTGTGGCCCAGGGCGTGGGGCAGAGGCCGGAGGCTCCTGGCAGGCCAGGGACCTGCGGGGTGACCTGCACCCACCAGCCCTGGGAGCAGGTGCTGGCCACTGAGGAGCCTGTGAGGAGTGGTCCTGGTGGGCAGCTCTCGGCTCTCCCGACTTTATTACTAAAAGAAATCTTGCCTTCAAGATTGGCCTCTCACTTTCTGCGCTTTACTCATGCTCGCCTAATTTTGTATTTGAATAGGCGGCACAAGCCACACTTTTGGATGCGGAGCAGCCTCGGGCCCGCCGGGCAGCCCACGAAATAGAGGGCGGCCGAGACTACACCTCCCGGCGCGCCCTGCGGCGCGGCCATCTTGGCGCCGAGACTCCATTTCCCAGGCGGCGCGGCGGCGGGGGAGGTGATGTCCGCCATCTTACTGCTGCCTCCTCCCACGGTGCGGCGGGATTGAATGAGCCCGCTGCCCGCCCGCCCGCGAATTGAGCGCCATGTCAGGCACCCCGAGCCGCGGCACCCCCGGCGGGACCCCGCTGTCGCCGACTCGCATCTCCCGCCTGCAGGAGAAGGAGGAGCTGCGGCAGCTCAATGACCGCCTGGCCGTTTACATCGACCGTGTGCGGGCGCTGGAGCTGGAGAATGACCGGCTGCTGCTGAAGATCTCCGAAAAGGAGGAGGTCACCACCCGGGAGGTACGGCCCGGGGCGGCCTGCTGGTCCTCCCCCGCGGCTCTGCG
>VXAK01016746.1:279759-311029 GCA_013399435.1 Arenaria interpres
GGCCGTTGGCGGGAGCGGGCCTGGCGGCGGCCGGCCCAACCAGGGAGCGGCTTCGGGCGGCGGGGCGGGTGCGGCGCCCCGCGGGCGGGGAGAGGTGGCGGCACGGAGCATCCCTTTCCCGGGGACCTCCGGGACTGGGTGTCGGTCTCACCCGCTGCGGGCCGGTTCTTCGCCGTAGTTTGTAGCGCAAGTCGGTGTATTGGACCCCGTGCTGAGAACACACATCCTGTGATTTCTGTCAACCTGGACGTTACTTTTTCTTTACAGTCACTGACCTGACAGATTATGAGATGAAAAATGTGACAGGGTTTGGACTAACTTTGCTTCTCACCAGAGAAAATCTTAGTCCCCACAAATGCCAGGAATCAAATCCTTTTAGTGTGAACTACGCCTTGCTGACAGTACCCATCGTGGGAGGGCATCTGCCCCACTTCCTGTGATATTGGCGGCAAAACTGGCTGATCCTTTTTACTAAGCCATGTTTTGCTTTTCCCTCTTCTGTTGTATCTGCTTTCCCCCTCCTTCCCATATGGAGGAAGGATGTAGTCAGTGACACAGCGGGGCACAGTCCCACCCATACACCCAGCCCGACCCCCGCTACTCCATCTGTTGGAGACAGTCTGCGAGGTACCATATCCCTCCTCTGAGATTAAGTTAAACTTCTGTGGAAAGCCTAGAGTGTAACTAGTGTGATGCAATGGATTGCTTTGCCACTGTGTAGGCTTCTTCCCCCTTTAAGGGTCTGGTTTGATGATGCTAGGGGTGATAGGAGGAGGGTTTGAATTAATTTATTTTAAGCAGACCAGATAGGATAGTGGCTTGTTTTGGGAGTGGTTGCCCTACCTGCAATCAATATACACCCAAGATTCAAGTACCTTAAAGTACATTTGTACCGCTTAATGTTGTATTATAACTTCCATGTTTTCGAAATAACTAGATATTTCTAAACATGAAACATGGCTACATCATTTGTCCTTTGTGAAATCATGCTATTCAAAAAAAAACATGTCTGGTTCAGGGAGCTTTTAAGTTGTAGATTGCTGGAGACTAGAAGGAGTATGCATTTTAAATATAGAAGGCAGAAAGTAATTCTATTGACAACAAACATGTAAAAAAGAGTAAGAACAGGGCAAGCAGAAAACATAGATGTGTTACCTATCTCACTAGATTTTTAATATGACCATGTTAGAACTGTCTCCTAGTAGCAGTTCTGTGTGTTCCCAATTCTGGAAAAATACTCTGATGCAGTAATCAGAAAAGAAATTGGAGGACTTTGATATAAATGTCCTAATTACTTTGCCCTTGAACTTTCCTTCTTTGCTTCCAGACTTCAAAAAAAGTCCTAATTCTTAGATATATTCCAACAAACTTTGTCAGGATTCCTCAAGCTCCTCTTTGACATGTCAGAGACAATATAAGGTACTCCAGCAGGTCTCTGGACGACATTTGTTAAATGCTTCCCCCATCCTTTTAGGACAGCTTATTTATTCTTTACATACATACAGAAAAGGAGACTTTGTACTCTTATTGTTTTGATCCAGGACAGTGGACAGTGATTTAGGACTGTGGGAACAGTAAAACTTGAGATGGCTGTCAGATCTTGGGTTTACTGGAATGAGAGAATCCTGTCCTTTTGAGATCAATCTAGTAAACTGGATGTTCTGCTGACAATACAGTTGTTACAGTCCTAGAATTTGTGTTCATAAAATGATTTGGCTTGGCATGAAATAAGATATTAATTAAAAGTAAACCCTCCAAACCCCCCAGAAAGCCCAAAAAACCAAACAAACCCCAAAGCAACTCTAATTTCTGTGTAGAAGCACAGTTAAATGTAGTTTGACATACCATTCTGGCTACATCGTTATATCTTTGTATTAGCTCTACATGCTTAAAATAGACTATTTTCTCGTCCCAGGGCATTCAAGATGAAAACTCTCCTTCGTTGTTCTCAACTGTATGTAAATATGACTCTGTTTTGTGGTTTTCTTTTTTTTTTAGCTGTCTAAATATTTTAATATTTTTGGCTTATCTCTCGTAGTGGAAGAGAACATCCTCTACCACCGTGGTAGACGGAATGATGTGTGTTGTGAGATGGCAAGCAGGAGTAACTGCTCACCAGTGGGCTCTGTTGACACCTGAGACTTTATGGACCCACCACCTCTTCTCAAGGCAAATGGGAGGTTGGGGATTGCTATGACAACCAGTAGACCGGAGCATGGTATCATGATAGATGTTTGTCCATTGCTTGTTGCTCCAGTATCCCACAGTGACCATGTCTGAGAAAGGGGATGGAGTGAGACCATTGCTGCCATTCTCTCCCCCCACCCCTGCATGCATGGGAACATTTCTCATCTTGTTTCAAAGCTCTGGTTTAGGGGAATATCCTCTAGATGAGGGAAGTTTTGCTGATGCTTTTCAGGCAAGGAACATAGTCACTGTTCTGCCAGAGACTCTTAAATCATCAGCTGATCAGGATGGTCTTTTTGCCTTGTTGTTATAATCACCAACTCGCAGAAGATAGAAAAAAGCAGCCACCTCCTCTATTGGGAAATCTCCTTAGTTTTACAGACCACAGCTGCATCATGGCCTTGGAAGAAAATAACTCGTGTTGCTTTTTGAGGAACACAGGGCTGCCACCTCTTAACAGCAGAGAAGAGGAACTTTGCAGAAGCTGAGATTCATCTCTAGCCCTCCACTAATTGTAGCCCTTCTTCCTGCTCTCCCTAACCCTATCCAATGCTCTTCTATCTTTACTTGTATGCAGTAGGCCTCTAGAGAAATAAGTATGTATACAGTAAGCCCTTAGAAAAATACAAAAACATATTTTGCCTGTGTAGCTGGGGGAACCTATAAATGTTCTCATTCTTTCTCTGCTCTCTTGCATTAATCCACTTGTGTAGTTTAGCCAATGACAGAAGAGCAATTTAGCTCCTCCCCTGTTTTTTCCTGCCTCCCGAGTGTAGGACTGATGCTGTTCTTACTGTGGTGGGGTCACTGTTATAATAACCGAATTTGTGAGGATGGGAGGGGGAATACTAGAAGGACCAAGAGGAAGGGAGTCCTAGAGCTGTCATCATTTCACTTTCTAAGAACTCCCTATGCCCCCCTGTAGTGCAGCCTTCCAAAAAAGATGTTTTTTGATGCGAGCAGTTACTACACTGTTGTGAGGACATCCCTCTGTTCTCACCCACAGAAAGGAGTAGGGAGAAAAAAAAGAGACAATCCCTGGGAGCCTCAGCCACTGACAGCAATTGCCCTTGTGACAAAAGTAGTGTCTACAGGGGGTTCCCTCTTCACCTATGTCTTCCCAGCTCTGTGGGTCTGATTGCAGGTGGCTGCAATCTGGTATGTCACAGCCATCAGAACTTTCATTGTACTCTCGCCTGGTCTCAGCACTGCGGCTGCTCTCCCCTTTGTGTGCACTGTGTGTAGTAAGCAGAGCAATTGTCATGACCAGGTCTGGTGTTGCCCAGTTGCCACCTGGAAAATACATATTCAGGTGCTGGTGTGGATGGTGGGTCACTCGAGAGTTGGATCCTTCAAGACATGGGGTTAAATGATCTTCTGGCACTATAGACATCATCTGGGAGGTGATGGTGGTGATATGCAACACACATCTACATTGTTCTTAAGAACTTAACCAATACTCTCGTCTGAGCCCTAGCCAACTGGCAGTCCTTCATCAATCCATAATTGGGTGAATAAGAACATATTGGGCCACGCCTGGTGGGAATACACTGATGTTTTGCACATTAATGCATGTTAATGAGATCAATGTTTCATCGCCAAATTTGTCTGGACTCACTTGTGGTTGGATGGGGCACACATCTTGCCTAGCATATAGTTCATTGCTTTCTTGGCATGTTCCGTGTGTCTTCACTGAGTGACGTCTTGCAGCTTTTCTCATATGATTGCTGTAGGAGCGTCTGTGTTCATGTGTCTATCTTTGAACCACACAGTGAGTTTGTAGAGTGCTCCCAGTACAGGCTGGTATATTAAAGAGGATCCAGCAGTCCTGCCTTTCGGACTGTGCTATGGAGACATCTCTATTTTCCTGTTCTGCACATGCTCTATTTCCTTGTCACCTGTGTTGCCCAATTACAAACTTGCAGGCACCAAAAGAAGAAAAAAAGTGAAATTTGCAGGGTGTCCAACTTGGCCTCTGTGCAGGAAGAGTTAGGCTTGGGTGTACATTGACATGTGGTGCATCAGGCTGCAGCGTGTCTTCTGGTTCCTGCTGAACTCTGTTTTGAGGTTTTAGCTTTATTTCTTCAATCCCCTTCAGATGGGGATGTAGGGGGGCTACATTTTCAGAGTGGAGGGACCCATTTGCTGGCCTCACCTGTCACCTGCAGAAGGCTTGCTGTTGTTGAGGGGCTTGCATTGTGGATGTTGTAGAGAGGTTACTGCGGTTCATTTAGCTGTATGACTATTACGCCTACTGCTATTCCATGTAGGCACCAGTGATACTGGCAAGGGTGACCTGAAAAGTATTAAACATGATAGGTCTCGGGATGATTGTTAATGGCATGGGGGGCCCAGGTGGTGTGGGAATGGGAAGGGGTTTGAGGATGGTTCAGCAGATTCTTGCAGAATGACACTGGATTGCACAGCTGCTGTTACCAACAGGATTTTGGTTTCTACGACCATGGAACTGTTTTTCAGGATTGACAACTGCTTCAAAGAGACAGGATCTAGCTAAGTAAGTAGGGCAAATTATCTTTACCAACAGGGCTGGTCAGCCTGCTAAGAAGCACTTTAAACTGGGAATGATGGGGGAGGGAGATTCTTGGTTAAGATCAGGTGAGAAAGTGGTGGATGGGATAGGCAAGCAAAAGGCCTGGGGTTGTGTGAACAGAAGAGAAAGCAACAGAAAAAGGATGAAATGGAAACACCCCAAGCGCAGGTATGTAAAGAAGGAAGTACCTACAGGACACCCCTGCAGGGAGAGCTCTCTTTGTTCTTCCTGGGGATTCATCATGCTTGGGTGCTTCTCTGAAATGCCTGTAACGCTAAGGTGTGCAGCACGGGGAACACACAGGGGGAAGGAGAAGACTGTGTGCAGTTGCAGAACTATGACCTTGTTGGGATGAGGGGTAGCTCATGACTAGAGTGCTATGATGGATGGGTACTGGCTTTTCAGGAGGGGGAGTTGCCCTTTGAGAGATCAGTGGGAATGCCTGGAGCTCTGCTGAAGGACAGGTTATTAGCTAGTTGAGAGCTTGTTGGTCAGGATTGGTGGGCAGACCAAGATGGGTGACATCGTGACTGACCTGATCAAGAAGAAGAGTTAAACAAGGCCTTCAGTCAGCTGCAAGAAGCCTCACGTCATAGCCTTTGTGCTCTGCTGGACCTAATAATAAATAAGGAAGAACTGGTCAAGGATGTTAAGGGCAGTGATCATGAGATGGTAAAGTTTGGGATCCTTAGATGATGGAGCAGAGCAAAAAGCAAGACCAGAACCCTGAATATCAGGAGAGAAGACTTTAGCCTCTTCAGGGCTCCGCTTGGGTTAAAGCCCTGGAGAGAAAAGAGGCCCATGAGACATGGGTTAATATTCAAGGATAACCTCTTCAAGCTCAAGAGTGGTCCATCCTGACAATCAGGAAATGGAGGAAAGGTGGCAGGAGACCTGTATATACGGATGAGCAAGGAGGTCCTGACTAAACTCAGACAGAAGGAAAGCTGATGTACTCAATGCCACCTTGTGGTCAGACCTGCCTTCAGGAATCCCAGGCCCCTGAGACCAGAGGGAAGGTCTGGCACAAGGAAGATTTACTCTTGCTAGAGGAGGATCAGGATAGGGAACATCTAAACAAACTGGACATCAGTCCATGGGACCTGATCGGTTGCACGCATGAGTGCCAAGGGAACTGGCTGACATCATTGCAAGGTCACACTCTTTGAAAGATCATGATGATTAGGAGACATTCCTGAAGACTGGAAGAAAGCTAATGTCCTCTTCAGGAGCTGCAAGAAGGAGGAGACGAGGAACTACAGGCCAATCAACCTCACCTCAGCTCCTGGAATGTGATGTCTCTTTGTGTCTTCTTTTCTTCCCCATGCCTGCTTGGTCTCTGCATGGCCTCTGTAGGAGCCTGTGGTGGGGGATGTGGTTCAAGCCTTTGGAGAACCCAGGCAGACTTTTAGCTCAGTCTCCACTTTCTGAATGCCTGTTGACTTTTCAAACCCTTGTCCACTGTTTTCCTTGAAAAAAGTCATACTTCATGATGTTTTTTCTTCACTCTCTTGTGCTTATGCATGTACCCACTACTTTTTTTTTTTATTGGCTGGGTCTGTCGTGAATAACCTGGTTGACTGAGCGAGGCCAGTAGGTTGTGAAGCTTTGATTTTGCACAAGTCATTGATTCTTTCTCAGTACGACTCTTATTTGTGTGCCCTGTAATTCTGTTCTTTAGGTTAATGTCTACTGTACTGCTACAAACTTAAAGAGTTTAGTGATAGGTAGTTCCTATTTTAGAAACTTGTAGGGCATGAGCCATCTTCTGATTCTCTAGTACAAAGTCTCTAAATGGGAGATTAAATAACATACTGGTTGTTTTGGTTGGAAAAGTGGGATTTAGAAAGCTGTTAATACTTTATATCCTCGATGGTTTGTTACTGCTTGTTTTGTTGATCTGTTCTATGATACTTTCAACTGATGCTAAAGTGCAGAAATCTCTTAAAATTCCTCTGGTATAGATACAAGTCAAAAAAACCCCCAAATAACCAAAAAAACCCCAAAACTAAAAGGTATGTTTTCAGTGCATGTTTTTTTAGGTGATTCTTCTACATAAACTGATGGGCATGGGGCCATGGACTCTCATGTATGCCTTTTTCATGAGCAGAGCAAGAGTAATTACTTTGTACACCATTCATAAGTTGTTCTTCAAACTTCATTTTTTAGCTTGCCGTGTTGTATTGTGATTAACAGAAGTCATGATCAGTTTTATTTTTCTTGTCTGTACATGAGCTCAGCTTGCTGAAAAATGCTTCACTATGTCTCATATCCTCCTTGTTTTGAGCATCTTAAAATATTTTGGATGTGTGGCCTGTGATGGTACCTTTATACAGTATCTTGTTTTCTAAAAAGATTTTATTCTTAACTGCTTTTTAACTTGTTTTAACAAATACTTTGGCGTTCTCTAGTTGCCATGACAACAAACAATCACAACAATTGTAGATTTGTTGGGGGTTTTTTTTGCTTGTCTTGCTTCCATAAGGATGCTGAAACCAAGTCAACTGAGAACCAGGTGAAGAGTTGTTTTCTCTCTTGCAGCCTTCTAGATTAGCCACTCCATGGTACCTCACTACTAGTGTATGAAAATATAGCTCAGACATCACCTCCTGGTGATGTTAATCAGCTTGGGCTCATTGAAACCTGTAATAATTGCTGCACTTTCTGCCTCTCTGATATCCTGTAATGCCCCTGCTTTCCTTTGTAGCTGGTGGTCAATAATCACTGTGTAAATCCGTGTAGTTTCTGTATTCTGAATGCTGCTTGCAGTTCTCTTAACCTATTTTGAAACATCTGGAGCCTGGAACTGCTCTGTGTAAAGAAAAGGTGACAAAGACGAGCGGAGTATCAGAATAACTTCTGACCAGGAAAAGAGAAGAGCCCTGAGTCACGACTTCAAACAAAGATTTGTATAGGAAGGAAATATTCAACATTTCTCACAACACAAAAACGGGAGGCATGAAATAATCATACCGTAGGTCTTAATCCACCACTTGTGGTTGTATGATGCTCTCTGGTGTTGGGGAAATGAATGGCTAAAGACATTTACAAAAGGATTAGACAAACTAACACTATTCAGTGACTACTGGTGCCTGGAAGCAGTTTTTGAATTTTTTTAAGTTTTTAGAAGTTGGGACTATATGTGAGTGAAGAATCATTGTATGTTTGCCTCGTTCTCTATACTTTTTCCCTTCAGCATTTGCTGCCAGCTGTTCCTACTGGCTTACACTGAAGGGATTGCACAAGCTTCATGAGTTTGTACCTTTCTCAGATGTGGGAAGCATGAGACAGTGGGCTGTGGTAACCCAAGCAAAATAATGACAAACAACAAATGGAGAAAGGAATTTGAACTGATAAATTCTACTGATAGAAGATGACAAAAATGGAAGATGCCAGACAGGTTGTCTCTTGCATGCAGTATTCTTTGGGAGTGTTCAAGGACAGGTAGATGCTGTTTGGTGGCTCTGGTGGCAATCTGCTCATAAATGTGATGAGACAAGGAACTGGGAAAGGGCTTGGCCCATTCAGTCAGTGCTTGGCCTTTGGGCAATTATATTTTGTATTGAAATTTGCAAACACTGTATTTTAACTGAAGGATCATCTATAATGAAAGGCTTTGCAGCCCTACAATCTCCAATTCATTTTTTTCTTGGCATTGTGGAGTGCTGGTTGAAAGAGTTGAGCACAGTCATGGTACACTTCTTCATAGAACTTCCTACATGTTGTAACTGATAATACAGAATTGTGTTGGCTTGTGCCATAGGCAACATCTGGCTATCAGCTATGTGGAGGGAGGGGGAACCCCCAAAACCCAAACCTCAAAATTTGGATAAAGCTTGAAGGAATTAATTCTTTAAAGAAAGATTGCATGGATAGACAGCCAAGTCACAGAATGATAAGGGGTTGGAAGGGACCTCTGGAGATCTAGTCCAACCCCCCTGCTAAAGCAGGTCCTCTCTGGTATGCGGTGTGCTTGTAAACTTCTCAGCCCTCGTGCTGTCATATATTAGTTAACTTCAGAAGATAGATGAGAATATAGTCTATCAGGAGCTTAATTATATCGTGACTGCTTTTAATCAGTCTTTTTGAAGACCAGATGGTTGAGTCTGTCATTGGTGCCACTGTGATGTTGAAATAGGCACTCCTACAAATAGCACAGTTTGCTTTCTTGTTTCTACATTCGATGTGTTGTTATGAAATTTCTCTTCCTAAAGTTGGTACATTCTGCTTTTGGCTCTTCTCCCTCCCTGATTGCTCTGTTCCTGATTTTACACTGGTAATAGTTGTTCTGGTATCCTTTGACAGAAGCAGTAGCAACAATCTTATATGGTCTTGATAATTTATCTATCTGTTGTACTTTCAGAATAATCTTGCATTCTGGAAAAAAAAAAAAAGGCCTTACTGCAGTCTGAAGAGCTGGTTATGTACTATATCGGCTGGGACAAGAGAGCTCTGTAGATCCTTACTCTCTGAGGCGGAGAACAGGAGTGCAAGCTCATGTCTTAACTGTTCACATTTCTGTAGTTCATCTAGTTTCAGATTCTTTTTAGCTTTATAGTGCAAGAGTAGCAGAGTAAAATTGGGCCTTGGATTCCCGTATTCCACAAAATAAAACTATCATTTAAGTGGTATTACTGTTTTAAAAAATCTCCCACAGCAGAGTATTGGAAATGAGGGTGAATAATTTAAGAACTGATTGTAGGGTGTACTGATCTGCTTCAGTTTATCTCTTTGGAAGACTTAGTTATGTTTTGTCATGTCTCACTGGGAATAAAAATTAAATCTTGTCTTTCGGACTAGATCACATCTAATTGTAGGTGCATATTAATGGAAAATGTTTGATACAGAATGTTCTTAAACGACAGAAGTCATCATGCACCCTTTTCTCAAAGAAAGCTATGTGAAACCTCGTGCTTGTTTCAATTCTTTGATAGTCTTTGGGATGTTCTCATATCTGAATACTTTTTTCCTCTTAGGTGAGCGGAATCAAGAGTCTCTATGAGTCTGAACTGGCTGATGCTCGAAGAGTTCTGGATGAAACCGCCAAAGAGAGGGCTAGATTACAGATTGAAATAGGAAAATTGAGAGCAGAACTTGAGGAGTTCAATAAAAGGTAAGGAAAGTCCTGCATAAGAATATATATATATATAAAAATATTTTTTTAAACTAGAATGGGCAATATTTGCAGTGGGAATGATACTAATGATGCTTCTTAAAATGCCTTAGTGGATGTCTTTCGGAAGTGCTGCAGATCAATGAAGAGATACAGGCTTGTAAGAGGGGGATTGCTCAGCTTGTTGGCACAGCTGGGCAGAGCAGATAATCCAACCAGTATATACACAAACGTATTTGTAGATAGAAGATTAATATACTGTGATTTGAGCAATTCAGACATGCAGTGGCTGAAACGATCGCTTGTGGCTGTTTCTGTCCTGTTGTACCTCTCCTTGTGTGAGCCTCTACAAGTGCAGCTGCTTGAGAAACTGATACAGATTTAAATTGACCCATCTGAGGAAGGTTAATTTTTAAACGCTATCAGTTTTATTGTCTAGTTCACTGTATTGACTGATGGCAGAAATGAAGGAAAAGGTAGCTCTGAGCACTTTGGGAATATGGAAGCAGTGTTGGCTTACAGACACAAGAAGCTACAACGTAAGTGTGCTGGAAAAAGACCTTGTACCAACTACGTTTTAAAAAAACAGCTGTTCAGTCTGCACCAAAGAGAACTGGCCTAATAAACTGGCTACTGAAGCCAAACATAATGCCTTATTGTTTATTCCCACTAGAGATTTGTTGTAATCAGATACTGTTCAGTAGTTGAAAATTCATTTTAAAATGAATATATGTGGTGGCCAAAGTATTTTTTTGCTTCTGATTGACTTTTTATACTTGTTTTTGTAGATAAGTTTTGGGTAGTAAAGATTTTTCCTGGGAATGTCAGTATGTACATCACCTGTATGTGAACTTTGGCCATAATATTGCTTTTAATCCAGTAGTGCCAGTAGAGCCCTGCTGTAAGTCTACCATCTCCCTTCGTTTACATCTAAGTGGTTATAAAAGGAATTAAGTGTTTCCCTCTCTTGTGGTTTTTTTTCTGACTGCCTTGTTGATATATCTTGTGTAGTAGTATCTTGTAGTATACAAGTAGTATCTTGTTTTCTCTGTAAACTTTGCTATATCACTGGATCTTAGCTTTCTGTGCTGGGCTTTGCCACTAAAATAACTGTCCAAACATGAAATTGCTATAGTGTAAGCATCTCTGAGTCGCTGTAAAGCCTATGGGACTTGGTGCACAGTTCATACAAGAAGATATGCCTGCAGGTCAGAAAACCTGTGCGCTAAAATTGATGGACTCGGTTAGCTAGGCCTTTGTTAACCGTAAAAAGACCCAATGGTAGCTAAGTCAGATATAAACCTCTAAAGGTAAGTGAGATGAATACCACCCAGCCCTACTGTGATGTTCCTGCTGGGACTAGTTTCTCCTCTTAAAAGCCTTAGGTAGGCAGTCTTGGCATTTATTTCAGATAATGTATTTTGCATGGCAGTTGATGTTATGTGGCTGTCAAGATCTTGACAGAGCCATGCTGGTCTCTTGCCTTCCTTTCCTGATTTCTTACAGCCAGGGTTCAAGAGCTCGTGCTCTGTGGAAACGTCCTTAAAGCTCTGCCAGCTCTGTTTTGCTCACTTGTCCCCAAGGGCAATTTCCTGGGGGGTCCTATTGACTAACTCCTTCAACAGCTGCAAGTTTGCTTTCCTAAAATTCAGTTCTGATTTTGCTCTTCACCTGACCCATATCCCTCAGGACTGTGAACCCCACCAGGGCATGATTGTTGCAGCTCAGGCTGTCTCCAATCTTGACCATCACCGATGAGCTCGCTTCTGCTGGTGACCAACAGGCCCAGAACTGCATCCCCTCTGGTAGGGCTGTCTATTACCTGGCTTAAGAAGTTATCCTCGGTGCACTCCTGGGGTCTCCTGGATTGCCTACAGCTCGCCGTGTGACCTTCCCAGCAGATGTTGCGGTGGTTGTAGTCCCCCAGCAGGACGAGAGCCTGCGAGTGCAATGTCTTCTGGAGCTGGAGTGAGAAGGCTTTGTTAATAGGCTCCCCTTAATCAGGCGGCCTGTACTAGACACCAGCCACAAGGTTCCCTTTGTTGCCTCTGTCTCTAATTGTTACCCAGAGGCTTCCACCCTGCTTGTGGCAGTTCTTTAGAGAGAGAGACAGCTCTTCACACTCCATCCATTCCTTGATGTAGAGGGCAAAGCCTCTGGGCCTCCTTCCCCTCCTGCCCCTTCTGAACAGTCTGTAGCCATTGACAGCCACACTCCAGCCATGGTGTTCCTCCCACCAGGCTTCAATAATGGCCACTATGTCGTAGCTTTCCAGGAGCATGGTGGTGGCTTCCAGCTCCTCCTGTTTGTTGTCTGTGCTGCGTGCGTTGGTGTAAAGGCACTTCAGCTGGGCTGTCGGACGTGTCATCTCCTTAGAGGAACAATTCCTGATTCCTTTGAGGTATTTCACCAGTGTTCCCCTGTTGGCTGCTGTTACTTCAGGAGCCCCTTGCTTATCTCCCTAAGACTTCCAGTGTGCTCCAGCGTACCCAGTGTGTCTCAGAGCAACAGGCTGAGGGTCCTTGCAGGCACCCTGTCCATGTAACATTGTCGTATTGTCCCACAGCTTGTCATGGGCAAGCTTGATATTATCCCTCTCCCTCTTCTATAATTTCTTCAGAGGGAGCTTTGTCACAGAGTGAAACTAGTTTTGGTTCCAAATTAGGGATTCACCTGCAGAAGATAGGGAAGAGCTGTTGGTTAAGATGTTAGCACCCATACACATTTCAATTGAGTTTGCAAATGAATGATGGGATATATGATGTCCTGATATTACAAGTGGGATTCGGATGCCTCAACATCAATGTCTCTTGCACTGTAGACGTTGTGAGTTGTCCCGTGCTATGGGATCAACCTCCAATGGCTCCTTCTTGCCATACGTGCCACTACAACATGGACGTTGTAATCCCAAGGATTAAGCTGAAGCATCCAAATTTTACCTTAATTAAACTTAAAAGGTTTCATGTGAGGGAGGTCTTCTGGAAAATATCTTACTTTTCCAGTCACTGTCTTCATGATTGTCATAAAATTGCTTGTGTTTTTGTTTTTCTGACATGGGTGTCTTGTGGGGTTTGGATTCTTTTGGTGTTCCTTAGAATACACGTATTTCTCATGGTTCTTTACCACGTTCAGTGATTATCAGTCAATTTACAATCAATGATCAGGTTTCAAATGTAAATGAAGAAACAGAAAACACTTTGAGGTAGAGGCCTTGTGGGACAATTGTTTTGCAATGAAAACTAACAGGTAGGATTGTATGTGTTTGTTATTTACAGTTTTTGCTTTTGTTGCAAGGTGCTAGTAAAATAAGAAAAAAAAATCCTGAAAAGGAATTGAATGTGAGGATTGTTTAGAAAAAAAGGCACTTTTTTTTTTCTCCAATGAGAAATTTTCTCTCTCTTTTTCTCAGCTGAAAAATCAGCGGACTAAAGCTTGTGGTCTGGTTGATACTCTAGAGTGAAGGGATGCCATCCAGAGGGACCTGGACAGGCTGGAGAGGTGGGCCCACGTGAACCTCATGAAGTTCAACCAGGCCAAGTGCAGGGTCCTGCACCTGGGTCAGGGTAATGCCCAGCACAACCCCAGGCTGGGTGGAGAATGGCTGGAGAGCAGCCCTGAGGAGAAGGACTTGGGGGTGTTCGTGGGTGAGAAGCTCCACATGCCCCTCAACGTGCGCTGGCAGCCCAGAAACCCCCCGCACCCTGGGCTGCATCCCCAGCAGCGTGGCCAGCAGGGCGAGGGGGGGATTCTGGCCCTCTGCTCTGCTCTGGGGAGACACCCCCCAGTGCTGAGGCCACCAACATCAGAAGGACATGGAGCTGTTGGAGCGGGGCCAGAGGAGGCCCCAGAGATGCTGGGAGGGCTGGAGCCCTTCTGCTGTGAGGGGGGGCTGGGAGAGTTGAGGGGGGTTCAGCCTGGAGAAGAGAAGGCTCTGGGGAGACCTTGGAGCCCCTTCCAGTCGCTCAAAGGGCTCCAGGAAAGCTGGGGAGGGACTCTGGATGAGGGAGGGGAGCCCTAGGAGGAGGGGGAAGGGTTTGACCCTGAAAGAGGGGAGATGGAGCTGAGATGTGGGGAAGAACTTCTTTGGTGTGAGGGTGGTGAGAGCCTGGCCCAGGTTGCCCAGAGAAGCTGTGGCTGCCCCATCCCTGGAGGGGTTCAAGGCCAGGTTGGAGGGGGCTTGGAGCAACCTGGTCTGGTGGGAGGTGTCCCTGCCCAGGGCAGGGGATGGGACTGGATTGGGCTTTAAGGTCCCTTCCCACCCAAACCAGCTTCTGTATGTTTTACAACATGTACAATATATACCTGTATGTACATTTAGTACCATGAGCACAACTCATGAATTTAGAATTTTTTCTATTCATCCAAGTTTATAACTAGGTTCATGAAGCAGTTGGATAGTTTCACTTTTTATAAAGTGAACTATCTTAAGGATCTTCTAACACTGTTCATATGACAGCTTAATTTTTAGTTTAAAGATGTTTGTATCAGCAGTAGGGACATATTTTTAATCTAGGATTAAAATATTGTTGTAGAATTAGACATTTTGATACCATTCTGAAGCAAGTATGGTTCTTTCCTATATGATAAGTAGCAGCTTCTAGTATTTCTGTGCATCTTTTGCTGCTTAACAAAACTGTTGATGGCTTGTGGGAGGTAGGGGATGAGTGAAGGAGTAATTTATTTGTAAGATGTACAGTGTTTTTGCTTTGGTGGAACAGCACCCTCTCACAAAACTGCTGAACCAGACCTGGTGTAGTGATGGGGGTGTATTCAGTCATAGCAGAGGTAACTTTGACCCGGTTAAGGAAAGTCTCCTGTCCTGATATTCATGAAGTATCTCTTCATACAGATACATATCAGTACCTGTGTCACAGCTCCCTGGGTCAAGCAAAGCCTGGAAGTAGATACATGCAGGCCTTATCCATCTGATCCTTCAGGAGTCTCCTTGCTTGAGCTGCAAGCTCCCAGCTCTGTGTTGGACTGTATTGCTGTGGCTTCCTCTGCCTGCTACCCTGCATGGGCACTGCAGTATTTCCCTTGAGCAAACTTGGCTGCCTTCTGGGAAAAGAGCTCTTGAGAGTTACCCTAACCTGGTGTTCTTCAAAGAACAGTGGCACGTCTCAACAGACACACAGACTGCCATTGTAACTTCCAGGCATCTCAGAGTCCTCCTAAAGCAGGTTGCACCTTTTGTAAAATCTTCTGTCAATTTTCTGCATGAAGACAATAAACCAGGCTGAAATTATAAATGCAGATAAAAATGTGTGTGAAAGCAGCTTGGAGTGTCTTCCAGTGTTAGTGTTCATCAAGGAGCAGAAGTTACTGATCACTGTCAGGAATTCTTTATGGTGCTTTGTCAAGCTGTACATGGAATGCTTCTCTTCTTTCCCATTTCCCCAACAGTACTTGCATGCTGCCGGGCTTCTGCCATGGGCTATGTAAGTGTACGCTGCTGTTTGTTCTCCCTGGGAAGTGGCATTTGCCCTTTAGGTACTGCACAGACAGAAGGTTTCCAGATCTGATTGTCTGTGACACATGCACAGTGACTTATTTTACTGTGTGACACCTGTGATGCAGGGACATGTGGCCAGAAAGTCTATTTGGACTTTCTGGCTGCTGCTAAATAATACTTTCAGTAGAAGTCATGTTTTGTCTATACATCTCCTGCAAGCTGCTGGTCTTGAAGACACTGCACATATGTTGCAGAACAGGATTCACAGTGACAGATTGTACCAACGATTAAGAAAAAATAGTTACAGTTAAACAAAAACAAATTCAGAGATTTATACCAAAAACGAATTCAGAGATTTACACCAAGGAATGCAGAGAGAACACATGAGCTTCACAGCTAAAGTGTTATCTAAGTTGGTGGATTTGTTCCGTAGTTAGGAAGAGGTGCACATTGTGCTGAAGCATGTAAAGTAGTACTGTCTGTAGAGCACATCAATACCCCATAAAGCAAGGTTTTTGTAAAATAATTCTGGGCATCACATTTTGTTAGATTTATGGGCAAATTAAAAGTTCAAGAGGACAGTACAAATGATCAGAAGTTTGGGAACCAAAACTCGGGGTTTGGGCTGGGGAACAGGGTTTGTATAATCTAGAGCAGTGGGATTTGGCTCTTTTTTTTTTTTTTTCCTCCTCTTTGCAAACGTAATGTTTTTTCCATGTTTGGAGTTGCAGACCAAATACAGAACTTTTTAAAGCCTATAGGTAATAGGACTCCTCTTTAAGTTATTTCTGTGGGCCCTTAAAAGTAGCTCACTGACGACAGGCTGAAAAGTACAGATCTATAGAATAGAAGTTAGAAGAAAGGGAAGGAGAAAAATTAATTAGAAGATGGTTTAAGAGGAAAAGACAAAAAGCTGTTCCCTGCATTCTTAGCAGTGTGAGACTAGGATAGTGAGCTTAAACTGCAGGAAGGAGGTATTACTTCATGGAACAAAACAGTTTTTTAATAACACAACACACAGCTAGAGAAGCTGCAGAAGGCAGTATGTTAGAGGAGAAGGTAGACAAATACTTGGTGGGCAAGAGGAAGATGGCCTGGATCATTTCTGTGAGCTGGATGTTACAGATCAAATAATTGTATTTATAGTGACCAGAGTTGCTTTGCTTGTAATGAATAGTGCTGAAGAAATACTGGTTTATTCCTAAAAGGTGACCAAGTGTCCATTGTGGATTGCTACTTTACTCCTTTGTGTGGGAATACATCCCGGGGAATGGGTTTGGCCTCATGGGGTACAAAACTCAGGGGGTACGCATGGGCCTCTTTGGGAGATGCATATGCTCTGCTTCTCAGGGGCTGTAGTCTAAAGTGATAGATGTCAGCAATTAAACGTGCTGTGCAGCAATGAGATGAAAAAAATATCCTCTACACCTTGTGTGTAAAGCAGCTTTATTGTCATCTTTAGCTGTCTGAGTTGCCTTCTTGCTTTTCCTTGCCTCCACATGACATCTGTTCTTCTTTATCAGGCAGTGCATTTACAACACATTGGTGCAAGCTGTGAGTTTTAAGAGGCGTTTATGATGACACACTTCTCTTAGCTGCATTTGCGGGTTACTCTAGGAGCCATCTAGTGGTACACTAATCCTGTTAAAATGTGTATAATAACAAAATATCTGTAGCTGTAACCAAGTCATACTCAAAATATGTGCGCACCAACATATAAATATAATTAACTTTTGTTATTTCAGCTACAAGAAGAAAGATGCAGATTTGTCTGTGGCTCAGGGTCGCATTAAGGATCTTGAAGTGCTGTTCCATAGAAGTGAAGCGGAACTCAATACTGTCCTGAATGAGAAACGCAGTCTGGAAGCCGAGGTGGCCGATTTGCGTGCCCAACTTGCTAAGGTATGGCAATGAATGCTTCCTTGCTTCAGCACAGGAGAAGCTATGTATTGTAAAACTTGCTATTTTTCTTTGTGCTTAGTTTGCAGCCTAAACACCATTGATCCAGTTCACTTACTGCTTAACCTTTGTCTGCCCCTCTTGCACATATAACTAGATTGTAAGGAACCAAAGCAACACAGTGTTTTAGAAATTTTGCTTTTATTTAAAAATTAAAATATTAAAAAATCCTGGTGTTTCTATGTTCATGAGATACAAAGGACAACATTCAGTAACCTGGTAAGGTGCTGCATAATTTTAAACTTATTTTGGAGTACCCAGTACCCATTACACTAGCAAGAAAAAGAACATGCAATGTATTGTGCTTGAGGAATTAATAATCCTCAGCTCTGTTATCGTATTGTATTGAAATAATCCCATGTTTTAAATAATTAGTCTATAAATATGGAAGCTTGTTTTAAATATTCGCACACACACACTTTTTCTTTCTTTGTTGGGTTTTTTTTTGAAAATCAGTGGCTTGACAATAGATTTGTTGTTGTGAATAATTGGTCCAAAGATGTCAAATGAAGATCATAAAGGGATTATAGATGGAAAATAGGGATCCAGACAGAATTACATCTTTATCTTTAAAATTCTTTACTAGGCTGAAGATGGTCATGCTGTGGCTAAGAAGCAGCTGGAGAAGGAGACACTCATGCGTGTGGATCTGGAGAATCGGTGCCAGAGCTTGCAAGAGGATCTGGATTTCAGGAAGAACGTGTTTGAGGAGGTATTAACAACCTAGCAATCCCATCATAGTCTGAAGATTACGTAGCTTTTATTCAAACTAACTATAAGCAATTATTAACTAGTTCAGGTAGGAAAAATCAGTATTACCTTTGCTATAAATGGGTTGAGTAATAAAATAGGTGATGGTTTTGCAGGAGTTACATGGCAAATCAGTGGCAGAGTTAGCATGAGAGCCAAGTGACAAGGGTATTGTTCTGTGAGATTGGGTGGGTGAGCTAACTGAGTGAGTGGGAAAGGGAAAGTCCCTGTCCCTCTCTCTGGACCTGGTTGTGTGGCACTTCATACTTGCACCAACTTTGGTGGGTGTTGGACCTGACTGTAATCTTTTTTCATTGACAAGAACAGTATGCAATTACCCTGCTTTTTGCAGGGATATTTTCTGCCTGTTTAGTGAGTTGAGTTGGCTCATAGTGGTTCTAGCGAGGACCAGAGTTTTTGTAAAGTAAATAGTGGGAATGCAGAGGTGGGGATTGGGAAAGGGAAGCATGATCTTCTCTCTGTATCAGATGCAAAGTGTTAGGTCGGTTTATTCCATCTTGTGGAAACCAACTCTGACCTTTGATTCTTCTGCATGCTCATTCAATTAATGGCTGCTGAGCGATTGCCATATGATTCTGCCCTTCATCTCACCTATGCTAGTTGTCACGTTTGGCTTGCCGTGCACCAAACCATTTCAGCCTGATTAACTAGTAAAATACTTAGGGGTTTTTGGTTGAGTTTAATTCTTGCTAGCTTAGTGACCGAGTTGTGTCTTCCCACGGAATGAAACGAGTGCCCATACTGCATTAAGGGCTGGGGCAGGTCTCTGTGGCCAAGGAGAGGGGCTGCAGCAGAGCAAAGAAACCAACCAGGTAGGTCACACTGAGTTGTGCTGACCATTTTCTCCCTGCCATGCCCTGGAGTAGTTGGATTGCTGCATGTGACTGCAGTGACAGACCCTTGCTTGGTTGTAAGGTCTTAAAGTAACTTTACTTCCCGAGGAGAGTTGTGTTGCTACTGACTAAAGGTGAAGCTGAATGAGACAACAGAATCTGATCTTAAAGCTTGCCATGCTGAAGTGGGCATGTTGCTTTAGCTGTCTGTGGAGCTCTGTGATACTTGTATGGAGCAATTCAACACGCGAAGAAAAGGAGGGAATTGGTTTCCTTTAGGTTAGTGAACTCATTTGATTCAGTGAAGGGTCCAAAGGTCTATTAGGGTTAGAACATCATGATTGGAGTGTGGCAAGTGAAGCCTGCTTATTCTAGTGGTGTTGAGCTGCTAGGTCTGCTCAGCCCTTCACCTGATAGTTTGTAGTTCCCCATGGTATTTTCGTGGCCTCCAAGGGGTCATTGCCTTACAGCTACTGAGAGACTGCTGCTTGCTGGTTTTCCTGGTATAAAAATTCAACACAGAACCAGATCACATAAGGGCATATTGCTGTGAGTAGAAGAGTCTATTTTTAGATGTGGAGCATTTCTGCAAAACAACTTGTTAAATTGTTCTGAATTTACGTTCGCCTGCTATGACTCCAGTCTAGGCTTGCAGAGTGAGCTAGCTTCACGTGCCTGCTCTTCCTCCTCATGCTGCTACCTTCAGGCCTCCTCTCAGCACTGGGTACTGCTCCCTTGTTTGTTCTAGGCTGAAGGGAGAAACTGTTTCCTTCTGATACCATGCATTCAGGCCAGGCCTCTTCAGGGCTCAGCATGAATAAGTGCATGAGTAGGTCTTACCTCACAAGTTTGGGACCAGTGTACTCTGTGTCTAGTCATACTTCTCTAAAAATGAAAACTTATTAGTACAAACTGACCAGAAAATTGCTTGGGTTGTTTCTTTATTACTCATGTAATCAAAATCTAATGAGTCATCCAGTATATAGAAAAAGAGAAGATCTGCATGTGCTTAAAAGTGAAATTTGAAGATGCAGTTTTTATCTATAGTGATTATTTTTTCAATTTATCTTAATTGTCACAAAAGGTGTTTGTTTGTATCTGACTCCTAGCCTGGTATTGGAATGTAGGGATGTATATTGAGAAGGAAAAGGTTTGTAGTGCAGCACATTGAATCTGTCTTTGCTGTGTAAAAATTCATGTTTTCTTCTCTTCCTCCCCCCACCTTGGACTTTTTTGTAGCATAAAACAGCTCCGTACTTAAATTGTATATGGATATTTTTAAACCTGTTTTTAAGTTGGATCACTTCTAAGAATTGTATCCTTCCAACTGAGAACAGTAATTTGCATTTGTTAGTATCTGCAGTAATTCTTAGGCTTAAATGCCTTTAGTACTGTAGCTTCTATATACTACAGGTAGCACTGAAATAGTTAATTGTTGTGTGAATGTAATTGCTTGTACTGTTTAACCTAATGTGGGAATTTGTCCCATTTCTTTTTTTGTGTGTGTGTAGGAAATAAGGGAAACAAGAAAACGACATGAACATCGTTTGGTAGAGGTGGACACTAGCCGCCAGCAAGAGTATGAATCCAAAATGACTCAGGCCCTGGAGGATCTGCGAAATCAACATGATGAACAAGTCAAACTCTACAAAATGGAGCTTGAGCAGACCTATCAGGCTAAGGTAACTACTGCTGCCCACAGCGCTGTCTGACAGGACATCCAGTTGGTGAGATAAAACCATTTCCATCAGCCTTACTGTCTTTAAGGAGACAAGTAGTTATAATATGAAGAAGGTTTGTCCCGGTGTTCACATGCCTCCTCTGGTGTTGTGCACAGATGCGTTTCCAGGCAGGTTGTAGCCAGAGGTAATAACTAGGAATAGCTTTAGTCAAGAAAGGCCAGTTTGTGAGAACCTGTGGAATTGTTGGTCACTGCAGAGGATGCAGCGGGAATAGCCGATCTCACATAATAGCTGATTAAACAATGTCTTCTGCTGTAAGGGTTTTTTTTCCTTGATGTCAATAGATCCAGTTCTTCCTCAAAAATGGAGGTGGTGGAGGACACTTGCAATAGGTGCAATGTGTTGGCCCTAAGAAGCTGGAGGGATGGGTTGGAGAGCTCAGGGAATAGCTGTGTTTCAATATGGGCTTTTGCCTGGACGCAGTGAGCTTGCAAACTAATATGGACATACTGAGAAGGGCCTCCATGTCTAAGGTTGCAATGTCACTTTACTCTTACTGTGGCTTTGGCAATGTTCTTACTAGCCCCAATGCTGTTCTGAATCTGTGTAAGTCTTATCACATTTCAATGGTCTAAGTTAATTCTGGATTGGAAAATTACTAGATGCAGTTTTGGTTTAATTGGTGGCAGGGAAACTTCAGGCAAGGTATTGGAACTTTTTTGACTACCTTTGGTGATGAAAACCATAGTCTATAAATCATAGAATGGTTTGGTTTGGAAGGGACCATTAAAGGTCATCTAGTCCAACTCCCCTGCAATAAGTATCTTCAACTAGACCAGGTTGCTCAGAGCCCTGTCCAACCTGACCTGCCATGTTCCCATGGAGGGGACATCAACCGCCTCTCTGGGCAACCTGGGGCAGGGTCTCACCACCCTTGTCATAAAAAAAAAATAAAATTCTTCCTTTGATCTAGTCTGAAATTTTCCGTCTTTTAGTTTAAAACCATTACCCTTTGTCCTATCACAACAGGCCCTGCTAAAAAGTCTGTCCTCATCTTTCTTGTAAGCCCCCTTTAAGTACTGGAAGGCTGCAGTGAGGTCTCCGTGGAGCTTTCTCTTCTCCAGGCTGAACGCCCCCAACTCTTTCAACCTGTCCTCACAGCAGAGGGTTCCAGCCCTTGTAGCATCTTTGTGGCCTCCTCTGGCCCTGCTCCAACAGCTCTGTGTCTTTCTTATACTGAGGACTCCAGAGCTGGAAGCAGTGCTCCAGGTGGGCTCTCAGCAAGGCAGAGTAGAGGGGAAATGTGAACATAGGAGCAATTTAATCCAGGAGAATGCTGCTTAAACTTCATAAATATTTGCACTCTTTTGGTTTATCTGCCTGTTGTTGGGGATGAGTGGAATGCACCTCACTCAAAAGAGAGAAGCTGCAATTTGTTTTATTGAGGTAAAATAATAATTTGACAGAGTTCAATAAGTTTGATGGAATTTAGCAGTGGTTTGACAAGGTTCAGCAAGTTTGATGGCAATGTTCGCCTTATTATTGCATGGAAGTAACGTATGAAGGAAAATTGAATTAGAATGATTCTCCCAGAGACTGGAGATGCAAAGAGAAAGGAGATCCTTGCTGTAGAGTCAGGAGGTTCAGAGTGGACCCCCTTGCTTCCTAAACTCCTTTGGGAGCCTGGGTGCATCTAGAACCAGTTTTAATCTCAGAGTTGGTCAATGGTTTATGTTTAATGGAATTATCCGTACAATGTTTATAATAATTTGGAGTAGCTACATGGATTAGTAAAGTTTCATTGTATTAATTCAGTGTGCTGTATCAGTCACTTCCCAAGGATCGGTTGTGGGTGAGGGATCTCTCTGCCTTGGGTAAGGAAGGATCTCTTAGTCTCAAGTAAGGACTCTCTGACCTCAAGAGGTGTCCCTGCTCCATGGGGAGCTTCAGGGAGAGCTCCAGTTGGGCCCATCTTGACGGTAATATTTATAAGGTGGAGTAGTTGGCTGTTAGTAAATGGCATAGACACAAGAGATGTCTTTGCTTTAGGTCTGGTATCTTGCTCCATGCTTTGGTTATCTTGCACTTTTGGGTTTCAAAACCACCTTTCGAGATACTTTTCAAGATAGGTTCACTCCCTTGTACATGAGCCAGAAGCTTTCCGACGCACAAGTTCACCCCAAAGGTGAGGATGTGAGGCTTGTTGTTCCTTAGTCAACCTGAACCGAAGTGCAACTAGAAGTCACAAAATGACAGAATGACACAAAGTCTATCTGTCACACCTGTGCAAATCCTGTGTGAGCACAGCCCAGTTCATCGACACTGGGAACATGGGAGTAGCAGCAGCTCTGTAATTGGTATGATTGAAGGTTACAGGGTTTTGGGGGGGGTTTTGCTGCCTTTTTAATCATTACCCTACCTGAAGGAATTAGGCAGCTGCCAGTTTTCTGGTTATTGAAAATACTTGCCAATAATTACAGCCATTTCTAATTCTTTTGTGGTGGAGAAATGACAGTGCTGCTAACATTGTTCTCCCCCGCCCTTCATTGAGACTCCCTTTGAATTCTTTGGTTTGATGATTTGCAGTTTGAGAAACATTGAGCTACAAATATTTAACCATTTTTATAGAGTAGCAACAATATAGGTAATACATACTAAAAACCGAAATCAAGTACAGTTAGCAGTCTTGGCATTATTCACAGAAGTTAGTGACATAGGATGTTTTTATCTGAGATATATGGATTGACTTGTCATAGTCTGAAGAAGACCCAGGGCAGAAAATGCCTAGTAAAATAACAACAAGAACAAAATGTCTGCAAAATACAGACTTGAGAGAATGGAAAAGTGACAAGATTTGAACAGGGAGGAGAAAAAATTAATCTGCTTTTTCTTCACATAAAAGGTAGTGGTTGTTATGGATGAAGTTGGAATTTGAAGGGAGAAACTGCCTTAGCTGTGAGCTTCATGCTGTGGATTTCTGGATAAAGATGTGTTCCTGTTCAGAGAGAGCCTGAGCTGTTAAGGAATATGATGTCGAGGAAGGTTAAGTTTAGCAACTGAGCTTCTCCATGATGAAGGGGGTTTGGGTAAAAGCTCACTTCCTCACTTCTTGTCTGACCTTTGATAATAAGCAATAGAAATTCTAAATGTGAGGATTTGGCACTATGCCAGATTAACTGTAATGAAACAAATAGTTGTCGGCATTCAAATAATTTTTAATTTTTAACTTTACAAGAAGTAATGGCATATATCTTTGACTTGAAGTTCCTTCAAAATCCTTAGCCTAAAGAAGGCTGTATGTGTGTTATCTGCACTACTCGGAACCCTGTGAACAGCAGAGCTAATGAAGATTGAATTTTAAAAGCTTTCTTCTGTGTGGCTAAAGAATGTGTTCTGCCTGGAACTGTTCTTAGAATTGGGGTGGTTTATTTCCGAGGTGGATTCCATGGTGTGTAGTAGAACTGTTGAACTCCAGCTGCAAGGCATGAAAACAATGCTTTTTCTAGCTATTTACTTCGATGAAATTTCTCATATAATGGGTTTGAGCTCCATTGTTGTTCTCTCAGATTTGGTTAAAATTAGCCACAAGAATTGAAGCTTGTTTACTAGCTGAAATGAACAAAAACTGGAAACAAATTCAATGTTGGGAACTATTAGGGAAAGAGAATAGCCAAAAGCATTGTTTTGCCTCTGGTGCAGGATGGGATCTGAAGTGCTGTGGGTAGTTTTAGTCCTTCTTGAAAGGGTAGTACAGAGTAATACTGAGGAGGCTAAGACAGACAATTAAGAGTATCAAACAACTCCTGCATGAAGAAAGTTAAAACTTCATCTGGGAAAAGAGAATGAGTTGAGAAGAGGAGGATAAAATGGATGTCTGTAAAAGGATAAATAGCATGGAAAAGGTGAATGAGGAGAGATTATTATTTTTCAGTAGAAGTAGGGACAGTGAGTGTCCAGTGGCAGATTTGGAAGAAACAAAAGAAGGTTGTTCTTCATTAATATATAGCTAAACTCCATGCCCCATAAATTCAAAAAGTAGACAAATTCCTGCCTGAAAAATCCATGAGCTAGTAAGCATAAAAATCCTGTCTCTGGCTTAGGAACTCTCCAAGTTGCAGATGACGAGTTGAGACATAATGCCTGTGGAGTATTTTATTGAGCTCAGTCCCTGGGCATCCAGGGGACACTGAGACCAGGAAGCAAACAGAGCCTTTGCTTTGACCCACTGTGATGCTTCTTACAATAAACGGGCAGGTCGTGTGGTCATATGAACCTCAGGTTTTGGAAACTATAAGGTTGCTTGTATAATGGAAGAGCTAATAGACTCTCTTTTTTAATGGCATAAATCCATTGCATATCCATTGCATATGCCAAAAGCAAATCCTATAGGAATAGGACTGAAATAGATTTTCCTGGTCCTTCGGGCATTTCCCTAATGTTACGCAATTCTTACCATAAACTTCTCAGAAGTCCATTTAAAATTATTTAATGTTAAATAGCTTCTATTTTTTAACCAAAAGGATATTTGCAGGGTATTTAACTCAATGCAAGTGACTTATATAAAACTTGCCTTCCAGCTGGAGAATGCCAAACTGTCCTCTGACCAAAATGACAAAGCTGCTGGTGCAGCCCGAGAGGAGTTAAAGGAAGCTCGCATGAGAATAGAAGCTCTCAGCTACCAGCTTTCTGGCCTTCAGAAACAGGTAAAGGGACTAAATTTGCTTTTATCTCTGATACAGAGCACACTGTATGGCTTTTATATATTAATGTTTCTGTTCCTTCATATTTTCTGAATTTTATGGAGAGAAATCTTTGTTACGTTCATTTGGGAGGGAGATAAATTTTTAACTTTTTTACTGTACCCACATAGATGCCAACTGGGTTTTCCATTGTGCTGTCTACCTAGGCTAGTGCAGCAGAAGATCGCATTCGTGAATTGGAGGAAATGATGGCTGGTGAGCGGGAAAAGTTCAGAAAGATGCTCGATGCGAAAGAGAGGGAAATGACGGAAATGAGGGACCAGATGCAGCAGCAGCTTACAGAGTACCAGGAACTACTTGATGTTAAATTAGCACTGGACATGGAGATCAGCGCTTACCGAAAACTCCTAGAAGGAGAAGAGGAAAGGTACATACAGATTCCACATTCTTTTCTTTGGACTAACAAGTGTTATTTTCATTTCTTACGGTTATTTTTTACCATTTGCGTAGGAACGCCCAGATTTTGTTTCACTGAAGCCATATTGGCTTCACACCACAATGTGTTGCATGGAACACTTGCAAGTGTACTCATCTGAATGCTGTCTTTATTTTCATTTTTATAATGGTCTGTGGAGTACAGTGGAGTATGTCATCATGTGCTTGACATTCATCTCTTCTTCTAATTTAAGTGCTTATACTTCTGTATTTTCCTTTTTAAATGATGTTGCCTGTGTGTTTAGCAGTAGATGCACTGGATAGGAGGGTTAAGTCATCTGTGTTGCTCTCATTAGCCATGTCACATAATCATACTACCAGAAAATTTCTCAGGGATGGGTAGCCCTCCCCCTTACTTTCATATGTAGTCTTTCTGATGCACAGAGAGTGAGGCTGCTTTCAGCCTTGGGGCATATTACACTCTGGTTACTGAGCATATTGTATCTTTATTGCTTTGTGTGTAGTTCCCTGGATGTGTTTATTAAAATGCTTGCTTCATTGTGTTAAGGTTGAAGCTCTCTCCAAGTCCCTCCTCCCGTGTTACAGTCTCTCGGGCTACCTCCAGCAGCAGCAGTAGCAGCACTTCACTTGTTCGTTCTTCCCGGGGCAAGAGAAAACGTATTGAAGCAGAGGAGTTTTCAGGCAGCGGAACAAGTGGAATTGGCACTGGAAGTATTAGCGGCAGCAGTAGCAGCAGTAGCTTCCAGATGTCCCAGCAAGCTTCAGCTACAGGAAGTATCAGCATAGAAGAGGTAGACCTGGAGGGCAAATATGTTCAACTTAAGAACAACTCGGAGAAGGTGAGTGTCAGCAGAGCTCCTAGAAAACAAAGAGGAGGAGCTAAATCAGAATGTTCCACAGCCTTCTGCAGCACAAGTAGGTGGAGTCACTTGGAGAGCAGGAGCAACATCTCAAGGTGCAGCATCCTGCAATAATAAACGAGGACATTTAAAAGTTGAATGTTACAGTGTGCTAACACGAGTGTAATGTTTGCTGCAGGAAGAGAACACAGTTTGTCCCAAATGTCTAAACCTTGTGCATGTAAATAGCCTTGCTGGCTCTAGCAGAACTTTTTTGTGTGAAATATGTATCTCTTTAAATTTTACTGAAGGACCTTACAGGATGTACACTTCAGACTATTGATGGATATAGAAAAATACTTTCAAGTTAGAATGCAGATGTCTAACAACCATGTGAATTAATTTAGATTAACATTATTTTAATAACAAGGAGACCTAGAAGAAGCTCTGATGCCTGTTTTCTCTGTTTTGCTCGCCCTAAATAACCTTATGACTCTCTCTATTAGGATCAGTCTTTGGGTAACTGGAGACTGAAAAGGCAAATTGGAGATGGAGAAGAAATTGCTTACAAATTTACTCCTAAGTATGTCCTCAGAGCTGGGCAGACTGTAACAGTAAGTTATACTTGCAGTATGTCAACAAAATATTCTTTTGTCGATGCTGTGGCAGTTGTAAATCTGCCTGTAAACCAGGTACAGCCTGATACGGTGTATAACTTTGGATTTCATGGACCTCGCTTTAGAGGAGCAGGATTTCAGTTATAAAAATACAGAACAGAAATTGATTTTCCATATTAGCACTTCAGTATTTAAGACCATTTCAGGCCAACAGAGGAAGTTGAAGAAAAAGGTATTGGGGGGTGGGGGTGGTGTCAAGGGCTGTTTCTTTTCAAATACCTTTGCCCAGGTTCAGAATGCTAATCCTGCTCAGCCTCTTACTGAAATAGGAACATTTCGGAGCATCCGTTCAGTCTAGTAGACTGTCGTTAAGTTTAAGACTGGACGTTCTTGGCCTTGGCTGTAGTAGAACAGCTGCTTTTCTATAATTTTGCACTTTATTTTCAGTCTGTAACATGTTCTTTCAGGAGACAAAAATGGCTTGCTTTTAATCAGTTTCAGCTATTTCTACTTAAGTATCAATTGCTCAGATAAATATATAAGATTAAATTGGTACGCTACAAGCTGCATTTTGTCTTGACTCCGTACAGTATTGTCATTGAGACAGTGGTGACTGCAATATTAGGTTTTTTTCTCTTTTTATTTTATGGCTAGTGTTACTTTTTGTGGTAGACTGAAAATAATACCTGACTACAAGTAATGGTGTAGGTAAAAGGCTAAAACTGCCATTGGAATTTAGAAAAAGAACACTGGTATGTAGAGAAAAGTAGGAGATTAGGAGATTCTGTATATTAAAAAATGAAATATGTATGAATAGCTGATTACAAAATGTCTCACTAGATTTGGGGTGCGGATGCAGGTGTATCTCATAGCCCCCCTTCTGTTCTCGTGTGGAAGAATCAAGGCAGCTGGGGCACTGGAGGAAATATTCGCACATACCTCGTCAACTCTGAAGGAGAGGTAGGCTGTGTCTGTGGGCTGGGTTATCTCCCGGGCTTTAATTTGGGGAAGGAGGGGAGGGGACAGGTGACAAAATCCTGATCTTAAGATCTCCCCTATTGTCTTCTAAAATAAGACACTTCATAATGCTGAAATAATTAAAAATCTATACCTAACTTGAGATTGCGGGGCAATTTTGGGAAACTGTGATTATCACCCATAGACTTTTTCATCCTATTTTAAGAAAACACCCTGCTAGTAGAGAATTTGTTTGGAATTTGTGTTTTCAGAAGAGACAAAATAAGCATTGCTGGCAATTCAAATTTATATTACATAGTACCTACAATATTCTGGGATGCAGTGTAAATATTAACATAGGAAGATAGCTGTCCTTTTAATATTGGAAGCATATCAGAAGTTTTCATTTGGCACAGGTTCCTGTGTATTCTGCAGTGTCCTACATCTGCCCACAACTGGTTTCTTAAAACCATCCCTGCAGAGGACTCCTGCAAGGGAGGATCTACTTTGGCTGTTATTCCTGAACGTGCCATTATCCCAGTGTTCTGATAGAAACAGGAGAGTGAAACAGACCACAGTTATCAGTTTTCATGCTGCATTTCTTGCTGGTAATTCTGTGGAAGTACTTTGTGCAGGAGCAGCAGCACAGGACGAAGTAGGAGGGACAATTGTTTGTACAAATAGAAAGCTGACTGGCTTAGTGTTCAAATAGAAGTGGTTAAATGGAATCTGAAAAAATTTCAAATCCACGTCTGTTCCCAGTGTGGTTACCTTTAGCATCCCGGCTTAGAAGGGTATGTTTAGAGTGACTTTTTCCTCAAGTAGAACTCTGTATTTGTGATTTCAGGGGTGCAAGCGTACAGAAATTTTTACTATGAAGTGTTAAAAATAATTTAATAATAAAGGAAGGTTCCTGAGGTTTTAGAATTCTTTTTAGCGCCTGATTTGGAATACCATCCTGATTATTGGTACATGAAATTGATATAGAGTATTTAGTAGAAATTAGGAATATTCTTAATGCTGTGTAATCATACTGAGAAACTTTAGTTTATCACATTATGATATGTCTCAGCTTGTAGTTGGGTCTGCTATGAGCTTGTATAAAATTGACTAACATGGCTGCTGCTTCTCAAATCCCTAGGTAATAAAAGAAAATTCCTGAAGCTAAATTACATCACTATGCCTTTTAGTGCGTAGAAATAAGAATGTTGTGGCTTGCAGGATATTACCAGTATTTGCTTGCATAGCTAATGTTAAATCGAGGGCAAGTTGCTTTAAACTCTCCAAAATTTAATTAGGAGTATTAGATTGATGTATATTATTATTGGAGTAAATTATGTTGACTTAAGTGATCTCCTTATCTGTCATTTTGCGTAGGAAGTTGCAGTGAGAAGTGTTACTAAATCAGTAGTCGTGCGAGAGAACGAAGAGGAAGAGGATGAAGCGGAGTTTGGAGAGGAAGACCTTTTCAACCAGCAGGTAGTAAGATGGAGACCAGATGTTTAATTTGTGCCTTTTTGGTTGGATTAATCAGGCATAAGCTTTAGGGAGAGTCCCTTCAAGTCTTGCCAGCTCTGAACTTCCTGGTCCATTTTTCTGATGGATGCTTGCAGAGGAGGATCTTGCAGCCCTGCAGTGTTACTGCAGAGCACAGAGAGTGTAGTGTGAGCAATTGCTGCTTGAATCAGTCATGGTACAGCTCAAGTAGTGGCTGATGTCAGGTCAGGATGCCAGGGTATCTGTGGAAGGATGCAACAGGTCACAGATTGACAGCATTGCAATGACATAGGCTATTATAGGGTTAGTAAGGCTAGTTCCAGCAGTCAGTGTTCCTCCCAACCCAGTATTTACTTCTCTGTAAAAAAGAGTCTGTGTCATTCTTGCTGTTAACAGAATTATAACCATTGGGAAAAATAACCACTAAAACCCAGGAAGAGCAGAGGGCTTCTGTTGCTGCCAGCTTCAGTTTATTGGTTACGTTCTGATAGTATATACCTACTAGGTCTGAAATAAACTTGTTTTTTCTTAATAACAGCTCTGTCTGATATGTTTTCATAACCCCTAGTTAAGTACTGTGAAATAACTGACCGGCGGTAATCAGAGTGAAGAGAAGAAAGGTACTTCATCTGAGTGATATCAGAAAATAAATTTATTTCAAATTCAAGCAGTTTTTTCTCCTGCTAGGTGGCCATTAGTAGCTTTTTCACAAAGACTCATTCTGTGCAAGTTTGAAGTTGAGTTCTGAAAGCTAAAAAATCTCCGAGAGATTGAGCAGTGTATTTGTCCCATAAAGCAACTGAAACAGAAACTTTTTTTTTTACCCAAAGCAGCAGCTATGCAGCATAGATCTCTCTCAAATGGAAACACCATTTCAAATAAAGGAAGGAACTTCCTGTTCTAAAGCTGATGACATCACGATTTTCAGTTGTCATCTGTGTCAGTGTTGAAAGTGTGGAGATTTGCCCATCAGCCCATCTTGGGACACCGCAACCAGAGTAGCAGAGCCTTAATCCTGGCAGTAGACTGTGACTTCTCTGTAGCTGTGATGGTCCCTGGACAGAACTAAATTACAAAAAAAAAAGCTTTTAACAACTGAGATAACCAGGGTCTAGGCTAACAGTATGAAAAGCTGGTAAGGATTGAGTTCAACTATGTCTGTCTTATTTTAGGGGGATCCCAGAACAACTTCGAGAGGATGCTCAGTGATGTGAAGAAAGAAAAAAGAAATTTATTACTTGCTTTTTTGTTGTTTGTTTTTTTTTTTTCATTTATTTCCTTTTATTTTTGCTATTTTTTTCCCTCCAGAGCCACTGAAAACTATTTTTATATGCATCATCTGATTTCTTTGAAGTTTACTCCTTGGTACATTTTGATAAAAAAATTCAAAAAACAACCTTTACTGAACAAAACTGCCAGAATTTTTAATAGATTTCTTCATGTTTCCTCCTCTTTGTTTAAACACTATATTGGAATACAACATTTTTCCCCATACAGAGTTTAAAGTCTTATGTACAAACCTGCAGCAGAAAAGAAACTTCTAGCTGACATGGGATGAGAGTCCTTGAGTAAGTCTGTAATTGCATATAGAATCAGGATAACTCAAAAAAAAAAAAAAAAAAAAAAAGAAAGGGGGAAAAAATGTTTTCATCTGCA
>VXAK01016746.1:316949-400249 GCA_013399435.1 Arenaria interpres
CCCACAGGGTGAGCCGCGAGGCCGCTCCAAGTCCCTTCCCACCTCCTCAGAGCGCCGGGCTGCGCTCCCCCCCCGGTGCGGTGGGACGGCTCAGGCCCGCGGGACACCGGCTCCCCACAGCCACGCCGCCGCGGCCGCCCGTCCAGCCCCGGGACTGCGAAGCTTTCTCACAGGGCCACGGCCGGTGGTGACACCAACGTTCAACCCGACCCGGGACACGGCGCGCCGCCCTCACCCGCCGCTGGCGGGGCCGCCCCTTTCCGCCGCGCAGGGCGGGGAGCGGTGCGGTGCGCTGCGGGCGCGGCGCATGCCGGGAGCCGTAGTCCCGGGNGTGCGGGGAGGGCATCGCGACAGCGTCCGGAGCTCCCGGCCCGGCCCCGCGGCTGCCCCCGGCCGGTGCCCGGGCTCCTCTCACGGCCTCTCTCCGCAGCGCATGACGGATAAGTGCTTTCGGAAGTGCATCGGGAAGCCCGGCGGCGCGCTGGACAACTCGGAGCAGGTGAGGGCGGTCGGGGGGACGCGGAGACCCGCCAGCTCCCCCACCACCACCACCCCGGGCCGACCGCAAGGGGTTCTCTGTCCTGCAGAAGTGCATCGCCATGTGCATGGACCGGTACATGGACGCCTGGAACACAGTTTCCCGAGCCTACAACTCCCGGCTGCAGCGGGAGAGAGCCAACATGTGAAGCGCTGCGGAGCCAGGGAGGGACCATGTAGGGAAGGGACGAGCGGCCAGTCCGGGTGGCTGGGGGCAAAGTTCTGCTGCCTTTCCAGCCCCTGCCATGGCAGAGCAATAAACCCTCACTGAACCTTTTGCATCCATTGGCTTTTATTAGCACCAGCCCCAGGAGCGAGTGAATTTTCCAGTCTTGGGAGCCACCGTGAGCTGCTTGGTTTGCCTCATGCCCTTCCCGATGGTCCAGCCTGGCCATGGCTGATAAATCCCTGCTGAAAGGGCTGCGAGAGGCAAGGAGCCTTCTATGGAAAAGTTGGGCCAAGCCAGCACTACAGTCCCTTTGCCCAAGAAGCCAGCGTGGACCCAGCTGTCAGGTGGTTACCCAGTCCCTTTTCATCAGTGGAAAAGCTGCCATAAAGTGCTCCACATGCCACACTTGGCTCTTTCTTCCCTTGTGTTTGTATAGCTGTACGTGGGGCTCACTTTTGGGCCTGTATGCTTTGACTCAGCTCGAGCAGTGGGTTGGGGAGCAGGACTGCTCTTACTAGGTTTGCAGCACAGCCTTGCAAACAGTTGTGCAAGCACAGCTGGGAATGAAAAAGCTGATTTCTTTATAGAATAAAATGTGTTGTGTGGCTGTGATACTCTGTAACTTCTTGTCTGCTTCTGGCACAGACATTCCATCTGGGAGCCTACCTTCCAGGCAGCAGAGGACTTGGATCTGCTTTGGGGCTGAACTCTGTATTGTTCTTGGCTTACACAGCTCTCCTGGAAAGGTCGTTTTGTGCTGTGTACTCAGCAGTGTGCACAGCAGCTGGGAGAGGAGAATATTGGAGATTAAGAGTGCCCATGCCCCCACAGTGAGATTTTTGAAATCCATTCTTTTGAAGCTCTAGTATTTCACTGTTTGCTGGGGCAGGAAGACAGACTGGAAGGATGATGTCTCCTTAGCTGCTAGGACATGCAACGGGAGAACCTGAGTTCATTTAATTTCCCAAGGCAGTGGCTTCTTTGAAGGGACTAAAGTGTTCTCACACAGGGCACAAGACTCAGAGATAACTGGATATTTGGACTAACTGAAACAGAACTGCAGTTTCCCATCCAGATTGGGCAGAATGGCCACTTGAAAATAAACTGCTTTCTAGGCATGTTAGATTCAAGGCCTTTTTACTTTTCTTTATGGCTGTATGAATATTGTCGTACTGGCTGTGCAGCAGTCCTGTTTCATTGATGTGAGCATCCCACAAATGTTCCAGCCATGAATCTGAATCATCTTGAGCTGAACCATGCCTGGAAGCGAGGTCTCCCACCTTGCTACTGCTCTAGCTGGGAAAGTGATGGATCTTGCTACCAGCTGGGTTGGGAAAGAAGAAACCTCTTACTATACCCAAATGTAGAGCTTAAGTGCCAAAGGGTTTTGGGGTACTAGCTACTGTTCAGTTTTGGTGGTCAAATCTATGAGATGTCTAAATCTGCCTAAGACTTGACTTGTGAGCTCTGCAGCAGCTTTTTCTTGTCTGTCTGCCTTATGCTGGCTAGTGGGACCTGACTTCTTACTGGAGGTGGTGTATCCTTGGACCACTATCTCGGCACTTTGAATTTTTCCCACCTAGCTTAACCAGAACAGTAGTCTGCGTGGCTGTGCCTATCAATTTAATCACTTGTTCCCCTATGGGAACTGGGAGCTGGAGGTGTGGGAGGATGTGAGAAGCCTGTCCTGATAATCCAATACACATGAGGGCCTGTGCAGTCTTAAATCCAAGTGTTTTAGTCCTACTTTCTCTTGTGACCAAATGGTGAGCCAGGGGATCACTACTGAGCTTACTAGTACTCCACTGAGTGGGGACAGTAGCATACCCTTTCCAAAAGCCATTCACAACATAATAGCTCCATCAAGGCAGTGAGGTCTGAGACTTCTGCAAAGGTGTAACTCTGGGCTGGGGCAAAGTTCACTTGGCTCTTGGCTTGGCTTTGGGATGACAGCTTGTAGACAGATGTCAGCCAAACTACATGAATCTCTGGCAGATGTTTTGGGTGCTCCTCCAACTAGAAAGGCCACGTTTTAATGTGTAGGATATTTGGCCAGGTCTTAAGATGGGACAGACCTCATTTATTTACAGAAAATGTCTAGAATTGTACCTTTCTATGCAAAGCAGTTATCAAGTGCCCTAGTGTCATAACTGCAGTGGGTCACACAACACTGGCATTCGTTTAATACCTGCAGGCTATCTTCGCCTCTTGGCAGCATCAAAAAAATTGTACAATATCTGAGGGGTTAGTGCATCTTCTGGCAATTACTCCTCTCATTCGTCGCCTTCCCTGAGTGATGAAATGCAGCTTCAGAGCTTGAGGTTCTGCGCAATCCAGCCCTGGACAGCTGTGACTTTGGTGTAGACACCAGGGAAGTATGGCCTGGCACAGCCGTAGCCCCAGCTTGTGATTCCTGCTAGAAACCACTTCCCTGAGGGTTCCTTACATGCCAGGGGCCCACCTGCATCGCCCTGCAGAGAGAGGAAAAGGGTCCTGTATCAAGCCAAAAAGGAAGCCCAGCCCCCCCCACCCCGACTGTGGGTTGTTCTTTCTGGGACATAGGAACATTTGCTGTCCTGCTCCCCACCTCCCCAGGAGCCTGCTTCCAAGCTGGAGGACTGCTCTGTGATGTACTTGTATGCACAATCAGAAACGGGCTCCATGGTACCCCTGTGGCCTCTCATTTGGCATTGCCTCTCTCTCTTTCCCTGACCTGCCACAGGTTGGGCAAGCAGAATGACGTGTGTGCAGGATGGACTTGGATAATGGCAACAGCCAGTGGAGGTGGATGGACAGACAGCTGAGCTAGGGGAGGCAGGGCAAGGCCGCCCTGAGAGGGTACAGCCTGGGGACTTGGCACAAGTTGGCTCTTGCAGCCGCAGCATCTGCTGCTCTCATACTCACTGAACAACTGTCGACGGAGCCCTGTGGGAAACCGGCACACACCATCCTGCTGCTGATCTGCACAGGGTAGAACTTTTTGCAGGCTTGGTCTCCAATCATGTTCACTGCTGCTTTTTGCAGGTGCTTTGACAAGAGACCTGAGGAGACAAGCACGGCTGTTAGCTTGGTGCAGAGTGCGCAGGAGGCTGCAGCATGCGTGGGAGCGGGGTCTCTGCGGCCTCACTTGCCAAAGGGAGAGGCCTGCACTAGGACAGTGAATCAAGCCTGGTTCCTCCCCAGCAGAATCATAGAATGATTAGAGTTGGAAGGGACCTTAAAGATCATCGAGTTCCAACCCCCCTGCCATGGGCAGGGACACCTCCCACTAAGACCAGATGGCTCAAAGACCCATCCAGCCTGGTCTTGAACACTTCCAGGGATGGAACAAGCAAAGGATGGTCCCTTTGGTGTGTACTTTGTCAGGCAGCTTAACTGACCAGCCAGAAATCGTACCAGGATGGTCCTTGTACTGCAGGAGTACAGCTGGAGCAGCTGCTGCAGGGATGGGGAGCACAGTGGCTGGCATGCAGGAAGCTTGGGAGGGCTGCAAGAGGGCAGAGATGTAACCGAATGGAGGAGTACGGTGCATGGTAGCTGGGGAGGAGATTGTGGCGATGCCAGGCCTTGCCCAGGTTGGTGTCCCCTGCAGGGTCCAGCCCAGCATGGGAAGTGTTTGGGGCGGTGGAGTGGGTACTGCAGATGTTTGGGCTCACAGGGTAGGTGGCACATCATGGATGTGAGGGAGCCCTCTCAGCCAGTACCTCCTTCCTTTGTGGAGCCCCAGCCTGTGATGAAGCATCTGGCCCCTTCATGGAAGATGTGTGAATTGTGTGGGACACATATAGGTTTGATGGTGTTGCTGAACTTGACGGGTGTGTTCAGCTCTAGTAGTGCCACATCGTAGTCCAGGCTGTAGACGTTGTAAAATGGGTGCTTGTAGATACGGAATATTTTCTCCATTTTGCCATCGACACCACTCAGGAAGGGTGTTCCTAGAAAGGCTACCCACATTTTGGGATCACTGTAACTGCAGAAAGACAACAAACCTGGTTGTTAGGAGCATGGCCTCACAAGGGGGACTGTTCCTCCACTTGTGGGGCTGGGATGCACTATGGCCACACCTTGTGAGACCAGGACCCCTGTCTCCATCACACTGTGGCATACCCAGGCTTTGCTCCACTCATTCCTCTTCATGCTTATTTGTAGGGAATGCGTGGGCACAGCATCCCAGCCATGGTGCGCGACTGTGAGGAAGGGGAAAGGGAAGTGGGCTGATGGGCCAAGAGTCAGCTGTCTTCACTAGCCCATCTCAGACTTACATATCAAAGCAGTGAGCTGCAGAGAGTAGCCACCGGTCAGCAATGAGGACAGCCCCACACTTGTGCTCTTTCTGCCGAAGCCAGAGACTGACTTGCCAGGGCCATTCTCCTCGCGCTGCAGTGCTGCCACCCACGATCTTGCTGAAGGCCAGAGAAGTTGTTAAGCCACAGTCTGGGACAGAAGAAGAGGCACGGTGGTTTTAAGTAACCATAACTGAAAGCGATAGCTTCCCTCCTTCCATAGTTTGTGCCCTGGGGCAGCCTTCTGGGGAGACATACACAGGGCAGTAAGATGTGATGACTTTCATTCGCTTATCTGAGGCAAGGCTTGGCAGACATGTATGGTTTGGGGATTTTTACTTGTTATCACAGATCACACCTTCCAGGGATGTGAGGAAGGGGCCATTTGGATGGACTGGCTGAGCTGTCATCCAGCAAGGAATGCGCAATCCAAGAAATAGCCCCAGGGATGACAACACATCTTCTGGTCTGCCACGTTCTGCAGAGCTGTCTTGTCAGCTCGTACCAGCAGCTGACTGGCCAGGAGGCCTGTGTGCTGGGCTGTGGGTTCTAATGCTCATAGCACAGTGCTATGTGCTCATAGCACAGAAGAAGAGGCCATATTCCCTGGCAGAAAATTTGGACCCTGCTCACCCAGCTTTATCATCTTGTAGGCTCTGGCAGACCAAGTAGGACCTGGACCAGAAAGGGCTGGCCCAGGACCCCGGTGTACAACATGGGTCCCAAGACAGCACATGTGAAGTTGGTGGGTTGCACTGGGGAGTCTGGGTGACATAGAAGGCTGAGCAGCAGTCGCAAGCTGCACAGCCATACTCACCGCAGTTGCGCTCATCGAAGCCGTTGCTGCAGTCAACAATGCCATCACATTCGGGATTTTCTTTTCCAATACAGACCTTGCTGGAACACTTGAAGGTGAGGCTGGTACAAGGCACCACTGGAAGGCAATAGCCCACGGCCTGCTCAGTACCCTCTGTGCTGGGGCTGGAGGCCTCCTACCAACATGTCAATAAATCTGTTGTCAATTTTACCTGGGCTTTGAGTGGGCTTGGTAGGCTCAGTGGTTTTCAGAGCTGTGGAGGTTTCTTTCATGGTTGTGGTCATCTTCATCCCCAGGGTGGTTCTGTTGATTGGGCTTGCAGCTGCTGCGCTGGGCTGGTGGGTGAGGATGGCTACAGCAGAAGTTCTAGTGATGGCTGAACTGGAAGGGGTGCCTGTGCCAGGACTGGGCAACTGTGAGATGGTGTCCAAGATCCAGTCTCTGAGTTTGGTAATTCGGGAGTACACACCAGGTCTCATAGCCTGGGCACAACCAATTCCCCAGCTCACAATACCAGCCAGATAAAACACTCCTGGGGTCACCTCACAGGCCAAGGGTCCACCTGAATCTCCCTGAGGAAGAAACAAGGCAATTGCTGCTCAGCCCAATCTTCCCAAGACATGTCTACATGGAGCTGCCCTGCAGACACAGCAGGACTTAGCTTGCCCCAAACTCTCCTTTCTCTAGCCCCATGGGGCTGTCTGCTGCCATGCAGTGTGTGTGCAAGACATGAGTGTGCAGAGGCTGAGAAGAAGGGTCAACTTGGCTGCACAGATACAAGTGGGATTTTTCATGAAAGTTAATAGCCCTCACAACACCTTTCCACAAGTGAAGGACAGCCACCGCTAACTACCACCATCTCACTGCTGCAGGAGGAGACCTCCTTCATCCAGGATTCCAGTCTGCCCAGAGAAGTAAGATGTTGATTTAAGTCATGCTCAACTTGACAGAGCTTTATTTACTTTTCTAAAGCTCCAAGGCAGTGGGCTGAGTTTTTTGCGCTGAAGTACATGTGGATTACAGCCTGGCCACAGCAGCTCAGTAACTGTGATGTGCTGGGGCCATGTGTTACCTCAGCTTTCCGTAACAACCCACAGAGGGGTAGAGAAACCCCAGACTCTCACCTGGCATGAGTCGATCTTCCCCTCCAGGAAGCCAGCACAGATCATTTGGTCAGTGAGGGAGAAGTTGTAGAGAAAGTTGCAGGTGTTTTGGTCTATGATGCCCACAGAGGCTTTCTGCAGGACCTCAGGCTCGGTGACTGCATGAAAACCACAGGATTGGTAAGCGCGGCAGAGGGAAGTGGGAACTAATGGCTTTTCTTTTAGGTCAAAATGGCTTTTGACCCAGCACATATGTCAGGAAAACAGGTTCTAATCCCACACAGTAGTTGAGTCCTATATGAGCAGCCCTCTCAGCAACTCTGAAGCTCCTGGCTCACCCCAGGGTGCAGTTTCATGGATACTGCACACAGGCAGCAAGTTTCTCTTGTCATGACAGCTTGTGGGCTCCTGGTCAACTGTTAGAGGGACAATAGGGTTTTTTGCCACTCTCTGGCCCTCTCCCTGCAACAGGATCTTTGCTTTTTCCAATTGTTTGGAACATCTTTGTGACTGAGCATGATCGCTGACATACTGTCCTGCCAGAACTACAGCAGGCCACCAAAACAGTGCCCCACTTCTTAACATCAGAGAACTACTGAGGGGAGCCCAGCAGGTTTTTCCTGGTTCCTGCAAGCTGTTCTCTCCATTTTCTTGTTTGCTGGTGACTCCTAAAAATCTGTAGTTTAAGGTTGTGCTCTTTGTGCCTTGATTCTTGTGTTTCTGTCAGTTCCTGACTGTCCCTGTTATTGTCCCCTGACCTGTATGCTCCCAGGACCGTCTGGGTGGCAGTGGAACAGGCTGTGCTGCTGACTCTGTCACTGCTCCAGAGCAAATCAACTGGTAATGCATCACTGCTTACCGTTCCCTTCTTGGAGGCCACCCCACCCAGAAATTATGCATTTCTTGCCAACGGGAAACTTCTGCACAGCAAGTGGGAGACAGACGGGCTGGATGTATTTGTTGAAGACAAGAGGTCTTGCCAGCTCAAGTAGAGCCACATCAAAGTCGAGAATAATAGGGTTGAAGAGGGGATGCTCGATCACTCTTAATACATTGACTTTCACTGCATTCCCATCTGTTCCATTGAGTGATGTTGTGCCCACATAGGCTTCGATCTCTTCTGGATTTGTCCTGCAAATACATATTCCTAAACATGCATGCATGCCTAGCATGAATTCAGACATTTAAACTGCAGACCATATTAAATGATCAGCATTTACAACCTTACTTCACCAAAGCACACAGACAAGCAGCCCTGCTAAGTCAGGCCCAAGCAGCGGCAGATGTTGGATGTCTCCTGAACAGGGGGTAAACATGTATCCTCACCTCTAGACATTTTTTATTTCAGGAATGTTCTGAAATAACACTCCTGAAATAAAATTTCTTGAAGAAACTCTCATAAATTTCTTGAAGAAACTCTCTGGTGGCACCTGTTCTTTTCCACCCTCTTAGGTGTGATGTCCTTGTTCCCCGCCCAGGTTACTTTAACCTTTCCCTGCCTCATCCCAGCCTCCCCACAAATCCCCTACTATGAATCTCTAGCTATAACAAAAATTAATGTCCAAGACGTGTTCTCTTCAGTGCCACAGCTGTGGGTTTGGCTACACGGCCGCATAGAGCTGCATGGCTGTGTGCCATGGGCAGGCAAGCTGGCAGGGGGACAGACTCTTACTCATTGAAGCAGTGAGCTGCCGACAGCAGCCAGCGGTCCCCAATTATGGTGGCTCCACAGAAGTGCCTTGAGTCTTCTTGCAGGCTGACTTGCCAGGGGATCTCTCCTCTGGAAGCATCTGTTCCTCCCACGATCTTGGTGGGTTTAGAGAACCCAGGTCGTCCTCCACACTCTGAACAAAAGCCAAAGCATGACTCATGAGTACTCCTAGCAGAAGACAAGTGAGGAGAAACTTTTGCTGTATCTAACCATGAAGTCTGAGCAGGGACAGGTCAGGGCTGAAGGGTGAGGCATCTCCCCAAGCCCTGCCTGCTGATCAGGACAATGCCTGATGGTGGCTCTGCGCAGTCATACATGGGCTTTCACCCAAACTGGTCTTCTGCATCTTGCTCTTGGCAAGTCATTAATCCTGTGCCTTTCTCAAAAGGAAAATAACCAGCAGCTCTGTGCCTCTTAGCCTTGCCATTCCAGATAAAAAGTTAATCGTACGTTTAGAAAAATATCCTACACGTGTATCTCCCTGCAGAGCTGCTGGGAGAGCTCCTTGGAGCTGACAGGTGGATACCTGTCCTCCCTTCAGGGAGAAGATGCAGGGCTGCTGTGAAGTTGCAGCCATTAACTTTGAACTGCTGAGGGATCTTCAGGTGGAAAACAAAAGTGAGTGGTCAACAGGTTAAAAAGTGTTAGACACTGCTGTACACTAGCACCCTGTCCTGGGCCTGCTGGAGCGACCAATTGCACAGACTGCAGACAAAATTATACATTCAGTTGCATAAGCAAAAGAACACATGAACCTCATCTGCACAGGTACTGAGGGCCTTTGCCAGGCTGCTCTGGGCTGAGCCAGGGCAGCCACAGTGTCACTTGTACCTTGGTGCTTAGCACTTAGGCAAGTGTTCTGTGGGTCACCCTACTGAAGGTCATTTCAGCTCAGCAGAAGAATGAACCTGACGTTTTTCCCTGTAACAGCCACTCTTCCTGCCAAGGTGCCCCCGCCCCGAGGGTGCTCATACCTTGTGGTCTCGATGCAGTCCCTGGCTTGCTGGCAGCTGGGGTTGGTGAAGTGGTGGGGATTGCTCCAGTGATGGTGGTGTTAAGCTCTTCAGAGCTGACCGCATTACTCTTAGTACTGAAATGTACTGGTGGGACAGTACGGGCTATGGAGGTGGGGAAGGCAGAAATAGCATCCAAGATCCAGTCTCTGAGTTTGGTAACACGTGTGTAAACCCCGGGCCGCCTGGCTTCAGCACATCCAATTCCCCAACTCACAATTCCCGCCAAGAAAAACTTGCCAGATGGTTCTTGGCAAACCAGGGGCCCACCAGAATCACCCTGCAAGAGAAGCCAGATGGTGAACTCTCCACGGGGACGCTCCAAGGCCACCCTGGCCACCCTCAGCATACCTCTGCCAGATTGTGTCTCTCTGTCCCTGTGTATCCCAGGTCATCTCTGCTTATTTGCTCCAGCCTAGCGATGAGTGAAGCATCTCCTGTGCTGGCCTTGGGATGGTCCCCTGTGTGGTCATGCTGTCCTGCTATTAAGCAGTAGCCTTGTGCCCTTGATATGCCAGAAGAGCACACAGACATCCTCCATAAAATCTAGGGTAAGCACTTCTACTGGTTTAACCATGTGTTAGATTGCTGCTCTCAAAGGTTAAGCCCAGCAACCCATGAACAGCCAGGTGATGGATACACAATCCAGGAAGATCATGCTAATCTTTGCATGATGTTTTACTGATTTGGCCTATAGTTCCTTGGTAAATTCTTTGGTACTGTAGGGCCATATGAGGGTCACTGTTGTTGGACATGTGTCTGTGAAGCCAGCAGGGCCTTCTGGGAGTTTGCTCTAGGTGAATAATGAATAACCAGATGGGTCACGTTCATCATCCAACCTCGAATCTGGTGTTGTGCTGTATTTGTTGCAGAAGTATGAAGTGCTACCACCAGAGAAGTGCAGTTTTGCTGAGCTGGTGGCTACAGATATGGAAGGGCCCTGCCAAACCACAGGGACAGCCATGGAAATCACAGTCCTCCTCTTCCCATGCACTGTGAAAGGCAGGATCTTCTCCACTTACAAATCCAAGCAGGATAAATGCTAATTCGGGAAAATACCAAGTTGTTCACCAGAAACTGTTGTGTATGTTTTAGTTTCCACTGCTGCCCTTTACCATCTGGATTTTGATCTGAGGACATACCAGGTACATTGCTAGAGCTCAGGAAGTAGAGAAAAGTAGTTAAACAGCCAAAAGAGCCCCTTAAACAGCAATGCCCTGCTCTAAGCACTAGAGAACATATCAGAATTTTTGTCTTCTGCAGTTCCTGACCGTGCGTGGGTACAATGTGTGGCCTCAAACCTTGGGGCCAACCATGATGATGGCATCAGATCCTGCTTCTTGAAGTGCTGCCTGGTGCACACTGGGAGGGAAAGGACTTCAGCGCGGAGGTGTGCCGGCTTCCCTGGGCAAAGCTTACCTGGCAGGAGTCGATTTTCCCCTCCAGGTAGCCAGCACACATCATCCTGTCTGTGAGGGCATGGCTGTAGAGGCTAGAGCACAGCTTCTGGTCCAGCAGCTCCACTGTTGCTTTCTGCAGGAACTCAGGTTTCACCACTGAACAAGAAAGACGGGACTGTGAGCTCACCGCAGGCACCTGCCCATGTTACAGCCCACCCCAGCTGGCCAGAGCATGGCCTGAGCTCCCTTCCCCAGTGCCTCCTGCACTGCCCCCACCCCACCATGCCTCCTCTGCTGCCTGCCATGCTTTGCTTACAGAAATCCTCCTTGAGGTAGCCCCAGCCAGAGATAAGGCACTTCTTGCTGGTGGGGAAGTGATGCCTGGCATTTGGCAGGCACACGGGCTGGATGTACTTAGTGAAGGTCACAGGTCTCTTCAGCTCCAGCACAGCCACATCATAGTCAGCTGTGTCAGCATTGTAGGAGGGATGCAGGATGATCCGTGCGATGCCCATTTTCACTGCACTGCTGTCTGAGCTTCTGAGGGAGGTGGTCCCGGTGTAAGCTGCCCACATGGCTGGGTCCTGAAACCTGGAAGAGACAGCCAGGACCATGGGAGCCTGCAGCCACAGCATCACCCTGCAAACCAGAGCCTGCGGGTGGTGCTGCCTCCTGCCCATCCTGCCATCTGCTCTGGGACAGGAGCTCCGCGTGGCTTAATCTGGTAGGGGAAGGAGACGGGGTGTGATGGGACAATGTGGTACAGTCGGAGCTCGAGCTGGAAGATACAGCAGGTTTTGCAAAACAGGGGGCAAGCTAGCGTGCCTAGAGCTTACTCAGTAAAGCAGTGAGCAGCAGACACCAGCCACTTCTCCGTGAGGATTGCAGCACCGCAGAAGTGCTCATTGTTCTCTCGCAGGCTGACTTGCCATGGGAACTCCCCTCTGGATGCCTCTGAACCTCCGACTATCCTACTGGCAGTGTACATGGCAGGGCGGCTCCCGCAGTCTGGAAGGGAGGAGAGACTACATCAGGATCCTGCTGGCTGTGCCCCAGCAAAGTGCTCCCAGGGGCAAGTGGGAAAAGCTGCTTCAGCTTCAGGCATGCTCCCAGCATATGCTCAAGCAGCACGGCATTACAACTGTGTTGGTGTTACAAGTGTGCAAACCTCATGGAGTTCAACCAGGCCAAGGGCAGGGTCCTGCACCTGCGTCGGCGCAATGCCCAGCACAACCCCAGGCTGGGTGGAGAATGTCTGGAGAGCAGCCCTGAGGAGAAGGACTTGGGGGTGTTGGTGGGTGAGAAGCTCCACATGTCCCAGCAACGTGCGCTGGCAGCCCAGAAACCCCCCACACCCTGGGCTGCATCCCCAGCAGCGTGGCCAGCAGGGCGAGGGGGGGATTCTGCCCCTCTGCTCTGCTCTGGGGAGACACATACCTACCCCCCCGCCTAGTGCTGCCTCCAGCTCTGGGGCCACCAACATCAGAAGGACACAGAATTGTTGGAGAGGGACCAGAGGAGGCCCCAGAGATGCTGGGAGGGCTGGAGCCCCTCTGCTCTGAGGCGGGGTTGAGAGAGTTGGGGGGCTACAGCCTGAAGAAGAGAAGGCTCTGGGGAGACCTTGGAGCCCTTTCCAGTTGCTCAAGGGGCTCCAGGAAAGCTGGGGAGGGACTCTGGATCAGGGAGGGAAGCCATAGGACAAGGGGGAAGGGTTTGACACTGAAAGAGGGGAGATGGAGCTGAGATGTGGGGAAGAACTTTGCTGTGAGGGTGGTGAGAGCCTGGCCCAGGTTGCCCAGAGAAGCTGTGGCTGCCCCATCCCTGGAGGGGTTCAAGGCCAGGTTGGAGGGGGCTTGGAGCAACCTGGTCTGGTGGGAGGTGTCCATGGTGGGAGGGCTGGGGTGCAACTAGATGATCTTTTTAAGGTTCCTTCCAACCCAAACCATTCTGTGACTCTGTGACATTGCCAGGAATGTCACAGGGCAGACATTAACCTGCAAGCTTGGAAAAAGCACTCGCCCATCAGAGTATCCTCCCTGAAACTCTTCTAAAGCATGAAATTCTGGAGGGAAAGATCTTGGTTAGTTTGACAAGCTCAGCCACTGCCTCATGATCAGTTTCCAGCAGCTTGTGGGCATTTGGTGTTTGCCCAGCATGCCGGCCCACCAGGAAGGTGGCCTTGTCATGACCCTTTGCAGCTGGTGGTGGGACCAAGGTGTGTTCCTAGGGTTCAGTTCCCCTCATCCTGATGCAGACATCTACTATTGGCCTGACAAGTTGTGTCAGTCCTTGGCTCTCCTCAGTGCTCAGAAGCCCAGTAGTGTTACAACTGTCAAGGTCTCCAGCAGTGGCCCGTCCCCAATGTCCAGGAGACCCCCTGCAGGATACTCACCACAACCTCTTTCATCAGAGGCATCGGCACAGTCTTTTTGACCATCACATTCAGGGTTTTCTTTCCACACACACTGGCTGTTGCGGCACGTGAACATGTCTCCAGGGCAGCTCCCTGGGGACAGCAAGGCTTGAGTCATTCCTGTCTTCTGCAGCCCTCCCAGCAACCATCCCCTGGCTTCCCCAGGGGCAACCACCATGGTGTCCTTGTCACTCTGCTCCCTGGCAGTGCCAGAGTCCCTGCAGGATGAAGCCAAGAGCGGAGCTGCAGCTCTTGTTGAGTTTGCAGGGGGAAAGGGGTGCAGGGCCCTGGACCACCAGGTAATGAACTAGAAGGGGCTCAAATGCCTCTTCCTTCTGCAGCCAGGTCACTGGTAAGAAGGAGGCTACAAGTCAGGCTGCAGAGTGCAGCCAAGGAACTGGGGCAGATGGCTCTTCCTGATGCCTGGCACATACCTGATTTCAGCCCAGGTCTGTGGGGAGAGACCTTACTGGGACCTGTGACAAAATGGAAGGAATGGGGATCAGTGAGGGTGTCGCAGTCGGAGGCACCAAGAGCTACGTGCTCCTGTAGACCGTCCTGCTCCTGGGCCATGGCTGGCAGAGGCTTCACTTCATCTTTTCCTCCTGCCTGGCAATTGATTTCCCTGACCTGTGGCCAGCGGTGAGCTCCTGGCGCTGTTCCCTTCCTGGGGCCTTTCCTTCCTCAGTTTGCCCCACCATGGGCAGGGTGTGCAGCAGAGGAGCAGCCACCTACAACCCTGTGGGCTCTAGGATTGATCCCAGGTCAGGGAGACATTTCCAAGAGCCGTGAGCTGCCTCCCAGGAGCAGGCTCCAAGGCTGACGCTATCGCAAGGCTGCTGCCTAAAGCCAAGGGGTGTCTGTGCACTATTTGGGCTGCACAATGCTTCCAAAGACCCAGGGTCCCTGCCCATCGTTGCAGAGAGCCCACACCTTCATGTTTTTCAGGCACATGGGGTTTTTTAAGTCTATTGGACCTGCAGTCCTATGGTTACGTGCAACTGCACAGTCACTGAAGGAGAATTTCTAGTCAGGTGGTTTCAGAGAATACCTCAAATATGAGAACTATCTACCTAAGCAGGAATTATTGTTACAACTCTGAGGACTGCCTAAGGGCTGATGCACACTTGTAGGTACAGACAACCCAACAATTAACCTTCTGAATCTTCATCTCTTGTCCCTCAGGCTGCTTCCAGGTGCTGCAAGAAAAGCCAAAGCAGCTGCAATTTATGCTTTAGGCTCTGTTGTTGCTGCAGCCCCCAAAGCTGCTCTTGCAGGGCAGAGAGAAGCAGGGCAGCATTACTGTGGGAAGGGGACCTGGGGACTCCCCACAAATGTCTGTTAATCAACTGCTAAGATCTAGGCACGTTTGTGCTGCTGTCTTCTGAAGCTGGTAGCACCTGGGAGCCAGGCAGAGCATCTTCTGTCGGTTTGCTTGGGTGCCTCACAGCATCTCCATTTCTAACACGATTGCTGGGCATGAAGCCTTGATGGGACATCCAGAGTTACAGCCCTGTGGCAGTTTGGCTAGCTGAGACACAGTTTGTGGTTTTTTTTCTAGTGTGGCCTTTGGTGCTCGCAGCAGCAGCAGCACAGGCACCTTGCTCTGGATGCCTGGCAGTTGCGGGAGGAGCATACCTGTAAGAGAAGCTGAGGATATAGTCCCATAGGCAGCCAGGGAGAGACCCTGCTCCTGTAGGGCAGTTGCCAGCCCGTGCCTGAGAGCTTCCTCCTCCATGGTAGAGCTCAGGGGCTGGGAATCCTGGACGGTAAAGCGGAGGCGGAAACGGACAATCACACTCGAGTTTCCATTCCTGCTGGAAGACAGAACTAATGGGTACATTGGCTCCATGCTCAGTACAAGGTATAGGCTCTTCTACTAGTTGCCTTCAGGGAACTTGAGGGAAAGAAAACTAATTCTTAATCATTTAAGGTGCAAGTTTCTCTGGAGATGTGTTCCGAGTTGAAATGGTCATTTGCATTTTCTCCTTTGGCCCAGAGTTCAGCTTTGGTTGAACAAAGCCATCTTCCTCTGCCTTTCTGACTGCATTTCCAAATGAAGAGCCCAGAACATTGGAGCAATCCCAGAAGAAAATCCAACTTTGACCAAAAAGTAGTTTCTCTTTGTACTAGTTTTGAACAAGAACACAGGTGAACTCACCTTCTTGGTGGAGCTTTTCGGAATGCCCTGAAATGTGAGCTGCATAGACTGCAGAGAGAGCTGTCTACACTCACCTGTAGCCCAGGATGGTGCAACCAGTGCAGCTCCAGTCCAGCTGGGAGTCCTGGAAACCAGACAGAAACTGCAAAGCAAAGAACGATAGTCACACACTTACCAGACAGAAGACCCCTGAGAGATGGAGTAGATGATGCCTAGGATTTTGCAGGGAGCTGAAGGCTGGCTGAAGCATCTTCTCTTGTCTCTGTAGGCAGCAGGAGTACCTGTGTCCAGCTTGTTTGTAACCCTTTGCCCACACTGGCTCAGGGCATAAGGCAGCACATCCCTTCTTTGTGCCTTCCTACCACCTCTCTTTTGCAAGGACCAGACCTCGGCACACATTTCCCACTTCACAACTGTCCCTTAGGGCCCTGATGGTGCCTCTCAAAGTGCAGCTCAGCCCCGTGGTATACCCTGATGTTTAAGAAAGCCTTGTTTTCCTCCTGCCCTTGGCATCCAGATTCTGCTGAATGAGGACAGTTGAGCTGGGCCCTGGGCAACCACCACAGTCTTTCCTAAGTCTTCCCCTGGAAAGCCCAGATCAACTCACCAGCTTCTCAAGAGCGGGTGTCAGCGCTCTGTAGTAGTCTGAGTTCTCCACCTGTAAGCTGCTATTGAATGTGATTCCTCGCAGCTCCACTGTGTGTTCAAAGCTGGTCTCTCCCACAGGATGACAGGCTGCCAGGGAAGGAAGGTGTCTGTCAGAGTCACAAAGGACACATGGAGGTCTGGGGCCATGGCCAGACCCAGCTTTCCTCGTTCTCCATTTTAGAACATCAGCCCCTGTGGTTTGAGCAGCTTGACTGTCCCTGACCACCCCACTGCCTTGGGGTTGCCCCATGGCCATACTGGGCCGCCCTGCACACATGCAATAGGAGAATTTTACACTGAACTAATTTGAACTTGAAAATGGTGGATTTTTGTCAAGCCTGAGACAAAAGTTAATGAGCAGATGGGTCCAGCCTGGCAGTGCAATCCCAGACTGGCCCCAGCCTTGCCAGTACAGGCTGGGGGAAGGACTGCTGGGTATCAAAGCCGGCTTAGAAAGTGGTGCCACAGGGCAGAGCTGTGCTGGTGGGATCTGTCAGCCATGTCAGGCTGGGGACCACACGAGGGTGCTTGTCTGAGGTGGCATCTGGCTGTGGGGCACCCGAGGCAGCAGGAGGGAGATGAGAGAGGCAAGGAGACGGTAGTCATGCTCTGGGGTGAGACAGTAAAACAGGCAATGCTCAGTGGATGCAAGAGGTTGTGGTAGGAGATGGCTGGGGTGGCAAGGTACAGTGATGGGAACTTTGAGAGTCACAGGGGGAGGTTAGAGAACAGGAACGGAGCATATGTGTCATGAGATACTGAAGATAAAGTGCTCTAAAGTCAGATATTCAGAACACGAGCTGACTACAGTCCTTGCCGTTTGTGTATAGGAGAGAGTTGACTGCATTTTGTCCTTAGCAGAAGGCTTTTGAGGATTTTTGCTATGAGGACTGTGAGCTGTGCAGATTGTTTCTTTTTTGGAGTAGACAAACTGAAAGAATGTACCCGGCTGCACACTCACCCAGCAGGATCCCCAGGTAGAGGGCTGTCACACTGCCCACCACGGCAGCAGCAACGGTTACCTTCCAGCAGCTGGCCCTCAGTCCCCTTCTCTGGGTGCCTAGCACTGGTTTTATCTGGTCCATGCTGCCTGAGAAACTCTACAGATGGCCTCTGTGATTAAAAAGAGAAGAAAAAGGACAAGACTGGGATGAAACGTGACATGCCAGCTATGGTAACCCCAGTGCATTGTCACAAGAAGTAAAACTCCATCCCCTGAATGTGCATCAGGCTGCAGTCAGGAGATTTTACTAATATATCCAGAATGTAGGACCTGAACACATCAACCATGGTGGCCCCTCCCTGTCTGGTTCCCCTTCCCTTTCTTCCTAGGAGGTCACCACTGAGCATGGCTATGTCCGTTGCGAGTACGAACCAGCCTGATGCCTCCATCTCCATGCTCTGCACAGGCACTTCTGGTGACACAAGCTCTGAATGAGCACTGAACCAGTGTTTCAGCATCACAGGCCCTGCCTCAGGGTCCAACTGGGACAGCACACGGTACTTGCTCTTCAGCAGGCAGTCCTCCAGGCTTGCTTTAGCAGCAGGGTTTCAAGGTTGTACCTCCTATAATGCCAGCATGAACTGGTACACCAGCTCATAGCAAGGGGTGAATATAGACTGGGCTTGGCATCTTGGCTTGCTCTTTCTGCCTCAGACATCACCCCTAGTAAAGATCCTAAAACAAATCAGTGACACTAGCTGTGTCACTGATGCTTTGGTGCTGCTCAGGAGTCATGGAGCTGCAGTAGCAGGTGAAACGGTTAAGTTGGAAAGTACAAAATTTACCTCAGAGTAAACTCACAGGCCTGCAAATAGCAAGACTAGCTTGCAGTCACATCCTTAAATACGAAACTCTGCAGTCTCAATAGAGAGCTATGGAGAGAGACCTGCCTGCTACTCTGGCTAGTAGTACTACTAGTACTACTTCAATATATTCAGTATTCAAAGTCAATTGGTACTGAAAACCTCAAGAATCCTTGGCTGCTTCTGCTGGACCATTCTGACCTGGCTGCTGAAATCCTGCCACTAGACTACTTATACCCCCTTGGTATATGTTATGTTAATTATAAGTGGCTAAGCAATAAACCTCACCCCTTACTGGTATATGAGGCAGGTTCTAGGGTGGGGTTTCATATGTAGCTCAATGCTATTCCATATTTTTGCAAGAATTGAGAAGGAAATAAGAAATCAGATCAGTAAATTCAGTGGATAACTGAATAACACTACAGTGTTTAGCAGAGAGCTCCCAGTGCCTAGTAATGCAGAGCAATTAATATGAGCTTTAATTACAGCTATGCTACTATCCTGATGAGCAGTTTCTCCTTCACTATGGTCAGCACTGGCACTGGTGCTTCCAGTGTTTTGCCACCAGTGCTACAAACATCCTGCACAGGAACCAAGGCCCCTTCATGTGATCTCTCCTACCTCCTGAGATCAACTCAGTGGCCTCTGCTACATCTGTTCCAATATAACAACACTTTTCATGCAGTTAAGATGCTCAGAAGGGATAGAGTACTCCAAATGTGATCTCAAAAATGCCAAAAAAGGGCACTTCTCTTGTTTTTCTGTCTGCACTCTTGATAGTACAAGCCAGCCTGTGGCTGGCCTTCTTTTGCATGTCATCAACAACTGGTAGGAATGAAACAGGCTGGGATACCCTGCTTTATCCACAGTCATTCGATCAGCCATACTTTAGCCATGTTAGTTTTTGCAAGAAGTCTAACAAGACAAGAAAGGGAACTGACTTCCTCTGGCCCTGAAATGTCTTAATTACTAGATTAATATTTCTCTCTCGTGGGTAGGAATACAACACACAACCGGTCCCTTCAGACTGGCACACAAAAGTCTGTCTAAGGTAATTTAGTTATTCAGATTGAAATACATGGAAGTCCAGCCTTCTTGGCCAAAGGTCCAAAGTTCCTCAGCTTCAGTTTTTTGGGGCTCAACCTCTAGCTGTTGACTACCCAGATTTACAGGCCACACCAGAAGAGTCTTGGCAAGGCAAATTTCATCTCTCAAATTTACTCTGCCTACATATTGACAGCTTCAAGAACATAAAACTCATTCAGCTTTTCCTTTGCCAGTCCCAAATTCTGTCCTGCTGAGGGACATCTCGTCTGGTCACTTCTGCACTGTCCACTTCCTACCAGTTCAGAAGATGGTGTGAGTGGTTGGGCTGCAAAAGCAGCTATTTACTAACGCTATAAATCAGGCGGTGACTTCAGCAAACCAACCTGTGAGGATCAGCCTTTTCTAATGCAAATGTATCTAGCAATGAAAGAGAAAGAAGGCAGAAAGGAACCGGGACACAGGGAGTAGCAGCACAGTTTCAGACAAGCTTTTCAGAGTTTTCCAAGAGGCATCAGCAGCTCTTTAAACTGAAGTTTCTAGATAAGAGTTTTTAAAAGGTCACTTCTTTGTGAGGAAACGGACAGAGAGAAAGGGGAGAGGAAAGGATAGTCTGTCCAAGATGCCTCTTTTTTTATAACAGATCTCCGAATATTCTTTTTCAGCTGTAACTGAGCCTGGCAGAGATAGGCACTTTGGGCCCCTGTGTTTTGCTAACAATATCACCATTTGATGATTCAGCTCTGGCCAAGAGCTAAGAGACAGGTAAGAAACATTTTTTCCAATGGTCCTTGTGACCTGAATACATACAGATGAGCAATTCCCTCCTCCGCTTTTTCAGTAGGTTTTGAAGTCTTGCAGCACGCTGGATATAGAAACTCAAAGATCTAGTCCAGACGTGCTGACCAGTGCAACAGTGGTCTTGCTACCTATGGACTTTAAAGGAAGGACAACCACCTCCAAGAAAAAAATTAACATCACAGACAAAACTGACTGTGGGGGGCTGTTATTTTGACAACACAAGTTAGATTGAACTAATCTTGGCTGCATATAAAAAGGTCATACTACAATAAAAGATACTTTGGGACCATAGAAAGAAGTTCATATCATTGACTGCACTGGAATTTTAACTGGAAAAAATAGAGTATTCATAGACAGAGAAGCCTTCTCAAAACAATCAAAACTTGTCTCCTTTGCTCTCCCTTTTAGCATAAGGAAAGTTTACTTTCTTTGGTGTGAGTGGCATAAATTAAAAAAGAATTAAAAAGACATGTAAATGGAAAGCCCATCTTATAAGAGCAAAATAGAGATTGGAATATTTTTTAGTGAAAGAAGATAAGGACCATCTATAAGTACATATTGGAGATGAGTAGCAAGGAGCTATATGTGTTGAAAAACATCATTGCATAAAACCAGATGAGCGAAAAGTAAATTTTTTTGGTGGGGACAGAAATTAGGAGAGTATTAACAGTCAGAGAAGCATGAGTTTCTAGTAGGAATGTTGCAAAGAAAAAGCACATTGATTTTTTTTTTTTTTGTCAGGTTATAAATTGTGAGCGGCTATAAAATACAATGCCCCTGATAATAGGGGCAGGGGGAAACTCAGTGATCTATGAGAGGCCTTCCAGTCCTATCTTAGCAAGGATCCTTCTCACTCCTCCATGTTAGCAGAGAAGACATATAAGATGTGTTATAAAGAAAGTCAACAAGAACTGTCCTGTGAAAATAACAATCTATGTCTGTCCCTAAGGATCTGCTGAGATTCCTGGGAGACGGCCACCATCTCTGCTCTTCTGCTTCCTGGCCACTCAGGGTTTGTTTTCTCCATGGGAGTCTGGATTTTGCTCCAGGGCAACCTTGAATCATTCCACAGAGTTTCCTTGGAAGATGTATTTTATTTCTCTACTTGTTCAGATAGTGAAATTTCAAAATATAAACTACAAGTACCCATTTATCTGTACTATTTCTTCAAATTAGGCAAACTGTCACTAACCCCTGGTCTTCTCATCAAGGAAGACCAGAAAGTAGCACATGTGTGTGTGTGAGCACACGTGTGCGCTCCTGCAGTGGGTCAGGGTCACATCACGGGTAGGAGCAATGAGGTGACAAGGCAGGGTGGCAGGAGGGAGGTCCTGGGTGTCGACCTGTGCGTTGTGATCAGGGACTCCCCAGGGCAAGGGTCTCTGTTTCAGTCTGGCGAGCCCCATGGCGTGCACACCTGTAAGAGTGGCCTGGAGCGCACAACTCTTCTGCACAAATTGTGGTAGTTCCTGGTCTTAGGTAGAAACTGGCTTCTTGCAAAATATGACAGCTCCTGAGGCTGAAGTGCAATGGTGACCTCCCAGCACTGTGCTGATGGCTACCTGGCAAAAGGGCTTGTTTTTTCTTCATTTACCTCCATCTTGTCTTCCACTACTTGGTATTTCTCTTCCTTTGTCTCTGCTGCATCTTTCTCTTCATGTTTTCAGCTCCTGAAGCCTTTCCTTCTGCCTTCCCAGCCCCCTCCATCTCTTCATGCTTAGTCTCTCTCCCTTCAGAACAGGAATGCTCACACTCCTGTGCCCCAGGTTCCCTCCTGCTCTTCTCCAGCTTCTCCTGTTCTGTGTCTGCCAGCCCCTAGCAGCAGCCCTCCACCACCATGAGGACATGAGCCAAGCCTCTCCTCTGATTCGTTGACCAGAGGAAAGAAACATAGGAGAGAAAGAGATACTTGTGTCTTCAGAAGTCAACTTCTTCTACAGGTAACAAATGTGAGAAAACTCTAAATGTCCCCAGATGGCAGAGTCCAAGCTGTTCTGGAGTCTTTGTGCTTTATCCCACATTAACTTGGTGCCATTGTGGGGTAGTCTGGCTTTCAGCACAGCAACACCGTGTCTGTTGAGCTTTCAGACACCAGGGTCGAAGAACTGGTCTAAGGTCATGCCTGTTAAATCCTCACCCAGACAGAGCCTTTGCAAAATGATGGCATTGGTATGAAAAATATGTGACTTGCTTAAGGCAGACAACAAGATCAGCAGTAAATCCACCTGCAACTTTAGGAAGTAATGAGCATCTGGTCAATAGGTGAATGAAGGATTAATGATTTCATCACCAAGATAAGACTTGTGGTAGTTCAGAGGAGGAATACAGCAGCAGCAGAACTATCCTTCTCCAGAAGCAGAAAGCCCAAAATGATAGACTCAAACATGTCTCACATGGTGGGCTCACCATTCAAAATCACAGTCGCCAGAACCCCAAACCACATCTGTGCCACCAAATCGCAAGCTTGAGCAGAAGATAGAAGATGGTCACTTGTAGTTAAGTGAAAGCAGAACCATGACCAGAGGAGCTGAAGAGATGTGGGTGTGCAAACAGGTCTGCTGGCAGAGCCTGGTGGCAAGAACAGTGAAACCCAAATATCACAACTAAAATGGGGTCAAGCCTTGTGATTTTTTCCTAATGGTTGGGAAATTAATTGTATGCAAAAGGGGCTCTGCAATGATTTATAACCAGAGGTATCTGTTGGGTGGTGGTGTGGTGCAAAGACATGTCAGTCTGGAGAGGCTGAGAACCAAGAACCAGTTCCCTCTTCTGGCTTGAGGGCGCCCCAGGGTTGCACCACGAGCCAGGCTCCAGAGGAGGAAGGGAGTGTTGGAATAAAACTGTTGCTTCCCGGTGAGCCCATATGTCTTCCTTTAAATCTTCTGACAAGATGATATTATGCCATGAAAAAAAGCCCATGCAGAAACAGCAGCCAGCTGGTAGAACACACAAAGAAAGGCCAGAGCGGCTCAGCATCATGCCAGCTGGAGCAGATAGTACCGTTATAAGCAAAGACAAACCATCCACATGATCAGCAGACAGAGTCAAGCCAGGTTTGGCTAACACGGCCTCTTGGTTCCATGTGGCATGAGCACCTCCTGCCAACAGGCTGGTTCCTTGAACCACCCAATGTTGTATTTCTTTAATCCTTTTGCTTCAGCCCATCTCCAACTTCTGTAACTGCACATGTAGAGCTGTACATGTCCCCCACCTCTCTCTAGGTTAATGTTCAGTGGTGGTGTGCTGCATTTGAAAGGCTCTACCCTTCTTCCAAGCAGAAAGAACCACTGTCACTTAAGACGCTGCAGACCCTGGGCTGGGGACACATCTTTTCTCTTGGGGTAAGTGAGCAAAGAACCCCCAGCAGCATCAGCCTCCGGAGCACAAGCAGCCTGCCAGCAAACAAATCTGCTCCAGGTGTTACCAGCCCCTGCCATTCAGTTTCTAATAATGAACCTGGGCGCCTGGCTCACTTGCAGCACCCTCTTGGAGGTGTATCTGGTTCAGCTGTAGTCCTGCATTCAGCAAGCCCAACTGTGCAGGCCTTGTTTACTGTCCCTCTTGGACTTCAAATGTCTCTCAATTTACAAGTAAGAAGATCCTCTCCCTGCCTGCCAGCTCTGCAGCCCCAGCTGGGACATGACAGACAGGCTGAGCTCCCTGGTGCTCGCATTATCGCTGGTAACAAAGGCTCTAACATCATTTCCACCTTGGAGACACTCAGCCCCAAGCTTTCCCTTTGGCAACACAGTACAGGACAGATTTGTACCTGCAATTACTTTTTAAACTTTTAGTTGTGGATTACACAGTAAAATAAAGGCTGCCTTCCTCCCCCCAACTGTGCTGGCTTGACAACTCGGTACAGATAGTAAATACTGAATACACCTGGGGAGTATCCAGTATGCAAGGAAGTGCCATTTTTGTGCAGTTACTTTTTACAATAGGAACGCTATATAATTTGATACTTTTCAGCTCATGAATGGCCAAGAAAAACTTAAATGCTTAACTCCTGGCATTTCCTTTAGCGACAACCACCCTCCTTCCTTGGACACTGTGTCTGGGCCAGTGCAAAATCTTGATCCTGATGAAGCTGGTGGACATACTGGGACCAGAGGTTCTTGGAGGAACAGGGGCTAAAGCAGATGTCTTCATTTTGCAGATAATCACATTTTATTCTTTCTTACCAGCTTACATACATTAGAATCAATGTGTAAATTACATTTTTTTCGTATCTAGCTTCAGCTATTATTACAGTTTGAGAAGTAGGCATTAACTTTCATGGGGAAAAAAAAGCCGATGTAACCCTGAAGCCAGTCATCTGCAATGGATGGTCCCTCAAAAGAAGAATTCACATAGAGAAACCAGTGATGAAACACAGTCAAGCAGGGAGCTCACAGCATTTGAGTAAATGGGATTTTTGTCATTGACTTCAGAGGCTGCAGAATGAAACTCCACACATATCGGTGTGGGATAGTGTCACCTGCTAAACTCAAGTGCTGAGGCTGTGTGACCATGTACAGCCTCTGTCAGCCCCTCCTGCCCAAAGAGACCATCCCCAAGCGCAGGCTGCAGGATGCTGGCGCAGCCATGGCCTTGCTTGGCACCCTCACCCACTGGGACCTCCCTTGAGCGGGACACGGAGGGTTATGCCTGAATTCTGCAGGGCAGCCTCACGGTTGGAAGACAAGTGGGTGCAAAGCAGCGTGACAGCACTGTCAAGCTCTTGCCTTCAACCATGGGAACAAAGTCCCATCCAGCTGCAGAAACATTTAATTTAGCTCAAATGATGGTGCTATTCCAAACCCACAGAGGTTGCTGCTAGGTTTGTCCCATGCCAAGGTCAAAACTGCCCACAGCCATGGATGTGTCACTAGCGTATTTCATACAGCAATATGAAATATTGTTGTATGAAATAACGTTGTTTATTTTAGTGTTCAGGTCTGCATTATTGCTAAAGTTGCACTATTTATTTCCTATGAAGTACCTGAACTTTCCAGAATATTTCATAATTCGTTACAGCTTTTGAATAATGTAGACCATTCTCTCTGTTTGGCTTCCAGAGTGTTAAAGAAACTAAGACATTTCTCCTTAACCAGTACTTTCAGGAATGTCCTACTTCTGTAGGGCACAACTGGCAGAAGTGTCAAACTTCCACAGCTGTTCAATGGGGAACCCAATTCTGTGGCCAGTGTTGGTTCCTTTTGTCTGATGAGCAGAACAAATTCCCTCCAGCATCATCCATTTGTTTGTGTAAAGTGCTCACAACATCCCTCAAACCATTTTAGAGTCACATGGAATGAAAAAACACTAAAAAGCACTCCAGGATCACATAAGGAAAACTATTTAGCCAAAAGCAACTGAAGTTATTTGTATCTACTACTTCAAATTAGGTTAGAAGTTTCCCCTAACGGGCATTAAATTCAGAAACAAGCCGTTTCCTTAGAGCCACCAAACCAAGAGTAATTTCCCCGAGCATGGGGGGCAAAATTCAGCGGGGAGAAGTAGCTGCATCTTCCTACTTGCCTTGAAATGCCCGAGCGCAGGCAGCAAACCTGCCTCACCCTGTTGGCAAAGTGAGGAGGGGAGATTGCCCGAGCCCTTCCAGCCCATCGCCGGTGTCCGCGGGCGGGGGACCCCCGGGGCGGGATGCACCCACGGGTGGGTGCCCTTCCCAGGGAGGGTGCGGGCCCGAGCCCAGAGAGCTCGACGCTTTAAAGTCAGTAAAAAGGACTGCTAAGAAGGATCAGGAACTCACCTGCTTGGCTCTTCCCCCTGCCACCAGGCTGTTTTTCCCTGGAAAGCTCTTCCCCCGGAGCGGCGGCTCCACGGGCTCCCCCTCCCGCGGCGGCGCTGCCCCGGACGGGCGCGGCTGGGGAGGCGGGCGGGAGGCTCACGGGGAGCTCGCATTCGGAGTTTAAAGGCACAGGCTGAGAAGCAGAAACGATTCACGCTGAAAAGCCGTTTTGTTTCTACGCCGGGCTTCGGGTTTAGGCAGTCTTTAATTTATTCCCCCCCCCCCCCCAGCTGCCTGCGTTGGGAACTCGAGCAGAACTGCCCCAGCGCTTACTTCTCCCCAGCCCGTAGCACAGTTCCTGCAGTTCACTGTAAAACTCCCGTTGGCTTCACTAGCGTTTCACGAGCAGGACAGAGAGCAGAACTGGTGCCTGAGGTGTTGGTGATTCACGCCAGCACCACTGAACTCACGCTATGCACCAGAACTTGCTGTAATCTGAATTTTTTGCCTACCGCTTGGCACAGGCAGCTCTCTCCTGATTTCCACTTGTGATCCCAGGTAACTTCAACATTAACAGCAAACTTTAGCAGTTAGTGTATTTAAAGAGCAAAACAAGGAAAGAACATAAGATTTTGAAATTATAAAATTATCATAGAGACTTCTCTGAAGTTGGTTTTGACAAGAGTGTATTCTTTCATTCTTGACGTTGGCTGCCCCACAGGTCTCTCCAGACCAAGCAGCAACCACTGAAACCTGTTCTAGGTTTCCTCCTGAGCACCAATAATGGAGACTCGGCTGGTTAAAATTCCTCCTGCAGGTTCAATGAAGCAGGAGAATGCAGAAATCTCTGAATATAAACACATTCGGCTGTAAGCAAGCCAGTAATTGCCAAAAGCAGCTCCTGTCCTTACTGACAGGGAGAGGAGATAGGGCTGCAATAAGAATAAAACAGTGAAATCTAGTAGGTGCATTAGTGGTAGAACAGGTTAGAAATGAGAAGCAGCAGCAGCAGCAGCCTCTGCACCCCCGCTGAAGGGGCTGGCAGCAAACACAGAAAAGTTAAACAAGAAGAGAATGACTACCCATGTGACCACTGGCCACCAGACTTTCCCAACTCAACAGGGGCAGTGGGGGCCACTCTGCTCATCGCAGGTTTGCTGCACACACTATTATGTGTACAGATAAAATAAACACTGCACTAAAGCAATAAAATATGTGAAATTCAACAGACCAATCAGGAAAACATTGTGATGCACCAGAAGGATTTAAACACTTTTGACAGTATTTAGCTGGTTTACTACGATACGCATTGGAGAGCTGGAAAATGCTTTGCATGGGACACATAATTATTTCCATGGCCAAGAAAATTTCTAGGTACAAAGCACACAACACAGAGGGCTTTACATCAATGGATTTCGAAGACCGTTTCTTTCATTCTGCTTCCCAGGAAAGCTTTTTGACTTAGGGCATGGAAAAAATGAAGGTGAGGTTAAATGGTTGTGTCTACTGGTTCTCTTCCTGTGATGCAACAGTTAAGAAATGGATAAGGGACAGAAAATAGCAGCTTATGGCAACTAATCAGAAATTAAGAGTTATTTTATCATCAGAACCTCATCTTGATACATCAAGGATGGGCATCCCACACTCTGCAGCACCACCCCCAAGACACATTCTCATTTTCAGTGCAGATTTTCTTTTTTTCATTTTCTTTTTCTGCACTTGGAAGAGACATTTCTTAGACCTGAAGGGAACAAGAAATGTATCATTTGATTTAATTTCATTTTAAATCTTGATTTCAGAGAAATAAAACAATCAAACTATAAATAAATATAGGAACAATAGAAGAAATAATACTCGTATATAACTTTACCAGGAAATTTGAGAAGAAAAACTTTTTTTTCCCATAAAATCCAATTCTGCACTAGTGATTTTTATAAACATAGAAACCTCATGGTTATATGGCTTTTTCTTGCTAGGAGTTTCCCCCCTCTTTTTTTCACAGAAATATTATAGAAATACTGAGTGACTTGTTAACTTCTCATTAAAGTTATTTGAACTTTGATGGTATTGTTTTCAGTGTATGACAGCCACTGAACAGCACTGGAATGGCCACAGCATTGTGTCCCTTTGCTAACCTCCATCTTTGTAAGGTACAAAATAAATATACTCTTGATATTTTTGCCTTATTTATATTTCATATTTATATACTCTTGATATTGAAGTCTCAACACCAACTTCTCGCCTGAAGTAAGACTATCGCCCAAATTACTGCAGTAGGTGCTGTGGATCTTTTTGCCAGCTTTAAAGAGCTGCTGCCTTTGGCTAACGTGGCAGTAATGAGGTAACAGAGTGCAGTAGGAAGGACAAAAGAAACTTCCCAAACTTCAACAAGACTGAAAAATTCTGCCCTTTCCATGGACTAATCCCATGCCAGAGAGTCCATGCAGCTCCTTAATGCCCTCTGCCTATTCTGTGCTTCCCAACATGGACAACAGATGTAGGAAGAGGCAGGCACCAGGCCAAGGCTTGCTGCTCAGGTGGTGTTTCCTTTTGTCCCACAGAGGACAAAAAGAGAGGATTTCCCCTGACCCACAGAAGAAAACATGGAACATTTGAATGGCTGGATTATATATATGGTTATGGACTAGCAGAGGACACATATGTACCTGACCATGATGAGGGTAAAAACCATAATGGATCCCCCTTTGGGATATGTGGCAAGAGCTATGGGACTTGTAACAAGTGAGCTGTGAGCATGAAACTCAAGTGTGTCTTCCAGTTGGGGTATAGCTGGGGAACAAGGCTGTCCCTGCGTGCACAACCAGGGCAGCTAAGTCATCAAGGCCCTAGGTGGTCCTGGAACTCACCACTTAATCATTTGCGGGGGTGAGACAATGAACTGATTTGAGACAATGAACTGACTTGAAACTAGGCAATTGGCTGAAGATCTTCACAAGAAAGTATTTGAGCAGTTGGTGCAGGAGCTCTCCAGGTGGGAACGTCAGTGTGCCCTGAAGACAACCTTCAGGCAGCACCTGTGCACAGACCAACTCCTGTGCTTAAACGAGCCATCATCCTGGGTGGAGAATCCAGCCCTTTTTTCCAGAGCCAGCCCCAGGCAAAAATGAACAAGTTGAACATAGATAAGATGCTTGTAGTCAACACTAACTGTTCCTGCAGATGAGAAGTGATCACGTAGGACAGATCTTCAGTAAATATGTAAGATATTTGGGAGATGCTGTTAACGTAAGTAAGATAATATTGTGGTACTGGTGGTAGAACCATCATCCAGTAGAAGAGGAGTTTAGGCTCTCACCCGGCCCAGATGAAGACATCCTTGTGTTTGAATGATTTAATTCCCCAGTAGAGATTTAGTCTGTGCCAAGACCAATAACTTAGTTTTTTTAAAAAATGAACCCAACAAACACTGTGTCCATGCCTACACAACAGATAGAGTATTACAAGAGTCATACAACTTATTATGCTAATTCTGTGTATGTTTAAATCTAGAATACTAGTTACTGTTTCAACTAATATAGGATGAGGTTTAGAATACCTTAGGATGAGCTTTGTGGCCAGATTGTATCTTAGTATTTACTACCCTTTATTTAACACAAAACCAGTCTTTCTGGTTTTGAACCCTCTCTGTCTGAATGGAAGTAGCTGTCTCTTGATTCCCCAGCAACAGCCCAAACAGAAAAACAGAAAGGCTGAAAGGCTGTCTTGCTGACACGTTTGTTTGGTTTTTTTTAATTTAAAAGCCAAGTAACAATATTTTTCTCAATTTCTGTCTTCCTGGCTGTTTTGCATAGCTAAAAGTGAAATGCAGGGCATACTGAAAACCATGGGCACAAAAACACAGAGCAGAAATGTACCTGTTTTCAGGTTGTACCATTTGTGGGTACATCCACAACTTGCCTTTTAATTCAGTAGAAATTTTCTATTTTTAAAAAAAGTAAAAAAAACCCCCTTGCTTCCCAAGCAATAGCACTATAACGTGCAACAGATTAACCAAAACTGATTGGATCAATACAACAAATCACATCAGGGTTATAAAAGTGGGGGAAAGAGATTTCTTGCATGGAGTGCTCAGGCAGGTGAGACACAGTTTCTGGTACTGAGTCTTGCACGTGAACAGAAAACTTGAAAAAGCCATGGGCAAGGTCTAAAAATTTGCATGGAATCCAGCTAAGACAGAACGTGTGTGCAGCGATCTTTTAAATCACAAAAGACATTTTACCATATCCTGGTGCAAACAATAAAAAGAAGTAAACAACTGGATTTCAAATGTACGGGTGATACAAACCACAAAACTTCAGTTTAAAAATTAAGTATCTTTATTTTACAGTTTTAGAAAATTTTTACAGTTTTAAACTAGAACAAGCTAAAGGAAATCCCAGTGATTTTTTTAAAAGCAAAACAGAAGGAAAAAAAAAAAACCAAAAACAGCCACTGCAATTTCATTTGACCAGTCATTTTCAAGTTTGTTTTATTTCACCACACCTGCATGTGCCTGAAATAGGCTTCATTTTTCCAAGGAAAATTCACTCTGCAGAAACCCTTGAGTTATTTCTCATCTCTTGTCCTGTTCCCCCCACTAGTAATTTTGAAATAGGGTTTTTCCCATGTTAAATCACAGAAGGAAGAAGAAAATCTACATTTGGTCACTGGAAACGCTATGTATTACAATGTATTTACATATAAAAAAATATATATTATGATACGCTATGCAATTGGATACAAGGCTGTCATTCAGTCAGAGGGATGGCTGATATCAAAACCGTGAAGAACTATATAGACCCAGGGTGGAAAGAACCCACCCAGAATGAACTGAAAATCTGATGCACATATTACAGTAAGACCTACTGTTTTGAGAAACAGAAATATTTACCAAAACCATCTTTTACTATTTGGAAACAACATTGTTTTTCTTTTGGTCTTTGCTCTATTGTCAGCACAGGAAGATACTAATAAGGCGGCACGTTTGGTTCTTTGTTATTACTTGCAAACAGTAACAACAAAATCTTACTTGTACCATAGATATAAGATACTTATATCATAGATAAAACTCACCTATTACTGATTTATCTATCCTTGCACGCACCAGTTTTGCAAGTCATCACCTAGCAAATATTCCACCTTCTACAGGCTGTGGGAGAGTTACCCCCTGCACACCAGGGGGTCCGCAATTAAGCAATCTATTGAACTAAAACTGTGAAACTAATAGGCATAGTGTATGTGATTAACTGACAAACCGACAAGGTAAATGAGATGCAAGATAAAAATCAGGGTATCAGGGAAGGATACTCATTTTTTCAGCATTCCTGACAGCTGTTGACTGACTACATCCTTACAGAGAACTAAATCCCTATTTCTTTACATCCAATCTGCACTTCATTTCCACAGCTTCCCTATGTTTGGCAATAGTAGCCCTTAAGCAGGAAAAATACTTGAACCGAGTTTTCACACCAGTCTTCCTACACTGCCTGACTCTCTTAGCTGGTTTTTATCGGTGGTGGTATTTTGGGGTTTTTTTGGGTTGTAGGGTTGTGGGTTTGTTTTTTGTTGTTGTTGTTTGGGTCTTTTATTTTCCAATTAAGGGGCCAAACTACTTAGAAGATCTGAAAATAGCAAAAATCTATCATGGGGTTTAGATCACAAGAAAATCTTTCAGCACTGTATGAAACAAGATTAAAAAGTTTATTCCTCATGTGTACATATGCAGAGTTAAACCTGTGCATTTGCAAGCACTAAACTTAACAACCTTTAGAGTTTGCACTCTTCATAACACTAGCCTAAATACTATTATTTGAACGTAATTACAAAGTCCTTCCACAAAGACATCAGACATTTAAAACTGTTCTACTTATAATGTTACCTCCCAAGAATAAATTTCCTTACTGAAAGCAGCTACTATCAAGCATCCAAGATGTTAGCACTAAGCAAATAGGTATCTTACTCTCAGCTCATAAATCCTCTTCATACTTCTACATTTTCGCCTCCAGCCTCCCATCTGACCCAGGTACAAAGCACCACTTTTAGTAAAGTAACACAAGCATTGTTCAAACAGGACATGCACATTCTGACGATGAGCCCCAGTTCCTCCAGTGCCAGGCAGGATGGAGAAACTGCAGAAACACGGTTAAAAGCAACGTGGTCAGAGCTGTAAATCTGTATTTTTCTTTAAACAGTTAGTTTTTCCTTTCGTATGTTACCAGGTTGAGAGTATCCGAGGTCACACTTACTGTCAGTGACTTATAGGATCAAATTATTAATTTTTAGTGTTAAACTGTGACACACACACACCCCCACCCCCAGGCATGAGGCTGGGTTCCAGTGACCGATTCCTAGTACATGGTGACGCCTGGCTCCAGTGACTGATTTCCAGTACATGCTTTTCAGACAGCACCAGGAGTGTGCTATGAAACAGAGATTTCTTTTTGCTCTCCCACAGCCTGTGTTGGCTCTATGAACGTTTGAGAATCAAAAGGTTGTTGGAGAGGACAAGTGACAAAGCATGAGTCAAAAATAAACAGGCAATAGATGCTCACACCAGCACACGCAGACCATTGCCATTAACTGACAATTAGAGAGAAATAAGGCTCTCCCCACACACAGGCTTGAGGCCACATTAGTCTGTGATAACATCTGTCACACTCATTTTTTTGAGGTCTCCCGTGTCAGCTATGAAAAAAACAGTTTCTGACCAAAACCAGATTGAACTGCCCCACTGTGGTGTTTTGTTTTGGTTTTTTTTTTTACAAACTAAACCTGAGCCACTGTTTTGAAGTTTTGGTTCAACATGTACTGGAAAAACTTCAGTCAGAGCTGAACAATAATAAAAAACCCAACCCTACTGGTTTCTTGCTGTGGAAAATGCATGCCAAGAATTGTGCTCCTCAGAGACATCACCAGCTTCCAACTATCCCAGGCATTTAAAGCTTGGATCCACAATGGAGAGTGGTGGGTTTATGGCATTTTCCTGACTACAGCTACAACTTTAAGATGAAAAGAGCGATTTCTACCCTTTACAAACTTCTGGGTTAAGGAAAAGGTTATTTTATTGGCAACAATATCACCTACGAGTCCAACACGGCAGGGCTGGTCTCCTGGAAGCACCACTGAACCAGCTCCACAGACTGCCCAGGGCATTGCTGTTCAGAGAGAGCATCACACGCTCGGACTGGAAATCGTTTAGCAGTACGTGACTATGAAGTGGTGTTTATCTGCTACTGCAGGACACTCTACCAGTTCAAGTCACTTATATATATATATATATATATATATATTTTTTTTTTTTTTAGGAGCTCTGTTGAGCTTCTTTACTTTGAGACCCATGTCTCTGCATATTTTCAGCTAACTCTTTACATTAAACATCATAAAAGAAAGTTCACAACACCCAGTGCCTGTGTGTCAGCAGTATTTCTCAATCAAAATTTCTAGCCTTTCCAACATTTCTCAGAGATGAAACCCTGGATGAAGTTCATCATCTGGAGCTAAACTTGCATGGCTAACATGCAGGACAATGTTGTAAGAAACTTGATAAACTGTAATACCACTTTCAGCTAAGGAAGGTGGCTCCAAATTATCCGAGGGTCATGCACACTTGTAACCCTTGGCTACCAGCAGATTAACAACAGAACCAGGAGTTGCAATATTCCCAACAACTGCTGGGAAAACAGAACCAAAACTGAGTCACTGCATCACAAGAAGTTAAGTCCTCTACTAGTTCCTGAAATTATAGATGTCTGTGCAAAATATACAAGTTCTCAGTTCAAGAAAATCCAATTTAAGCACGTTATTTATCATCTCTCACTAATTTACACATGGCAAAACCTCATCTTTACTCCACATAATTTGAATATTTACCTGCAAAACTGTAAGAGGAAAAGGCAAAGGTGAAACACTCACAGAAAAGCACATAATTGACAAATGCAGAAGATAAAGATGATCAGCAAAGAGACAATTCTCTTCTACCAGTGCCAAAGGAATCTTCTGGTAGAACACAAGGCTGTCTTGTTTCAAGTGTTCCAGGGTGCCAGGAACGCCCAATGCAATACAATAAATTAAACATACATTTGGAAAAAAATAATATTATTATCGCAGTAGAAAGAGCGCTGCCTCTATTTAACATGTGCTTTGACGTGGTTTCTTTCAGGAGGATTTATCATCTTTAAATTAACAAAACAAAACAAAAGAGTCTTTGTAATATGAGATTTGAATAGTCAGTCATGACACTTGCAAAACCCTGTTACAACACTTCTAAGACACAAACTGACTGCTCTGTGATAAAGCTCGTGCTATGATAGCACTGGACTATAGAAAGCCCAATCCCCAGACTACACCTGGACTAAAGCGGCCAGGCCTTGTTCGGTGGCATCTAATGCAAGTGGCAGGACACAGCTCTCATCTATGTGGTTAAATTCTTTACTCTCAGAATAAGACAAACTCAGCAATCGCATGCATTGCAAACAGCCCTATAGCACAGAGGTTTCACGTGCTTTCCATGGCTAAGCACTGAAGCTGTTAGCTGTGCATAGAGGCTTTTCCACCGTGAGCCCCAGAATTGCCTTACAGTGTATTAATTCTAATGCCATTCCTACTGGAAAAAGAAAAAATGGTTTGTTTTTCCAATCTGCAGCAGCATTTCAGATTTTTGGATATTTATTGTACATGCCCTTAGGTCTTCTCTTTGGAGTAGTTTTGGACCTCTCTGGAGTAAACTCTTCCACTGCCATTCTTTTTCAGCATCTCCTTGTGCTTTCCGAGCCACCTTCGCTTCTCTGTTCTCCTTTCCCTCTCCATCCTACCATTGGCATAGAGCCTACACTGAAAAGCCAAAGAGCTTTTAAGTGCAACTCTTCATTAGGGGAGAACTTCGTATAGGGGAGAACTTTGTAGAGTAGGGTTGACGGTTGGACTCGATGATTTCAAGGGTCTTTTCCAACCTGAATGATTCTATGATTCTATGTCCTCCTGGTGAGCTGCGAAACCACACTCTATTTAAAATACCTAGAGATTAATATTTCTTTGTGATACTAAATAATTTATATCTATCAACACCGACATTTTCTGGACCTCTGATCATAGTTCCTGTTCTCTTCTAGACTCTAATAACAATGTCCTAATTTTCCTGAAGATGCAGCCCTTACATAGATTTTATTTTAAAACACCAGAGATTATATTTGTCAGGGAAAAAAGGCACCACCCCAGCAGGCTTTGGACAAATATTTAGATCTGCTAGTATGGCTGTATTTCCAACAGTTGTGTCAGCGTGATGTGTGTCGTATCAATATGCACTAGTTGCACATTACTGTTTAGCCAGCTTATTTACCATGAACGTATAACACGTCAAGCAATCAAAGCATGTACAAAATACTGTTTTGTTAACTGATAATTATTTTTAATGGTAGCTTTGATTATTAAAGGGCTTTAACATCCTAAACAGCCAATGTAGTGCAAGAAACTAGCAACATATGCACTAACCAACTATGGGGCTACAGAGAAGACAGACAAGGACAAAACTGCAGAATCAATGCTGCATGAAAGCATTTACTTCAAGGCAACACTGTTGCCAAACACCCAATATGGGCTTTTTTTTTTTTTTTAATTGTCTAGCCAGGAAAAGTTCTACAAACTATAGGGAGAGATATCCAGGAAACACTGAGGATTTCTGTGGACTCGAGTATACGACTTTGAAAGATCTTTCAAAGCAAGAACCTATAGAAGAACACGGTTTGTAGTAAAGTAGAAAACTACCTTTAAATTCTCCAGGCATTCTGTTGCCCATCAGATACTGGAGAACAAAGTGAGAGCTGCAGGTAAACACACAGCATCTTCCAAATGGCATATTAAGTAATGAATGCAGCCAACTTTTAGTCCAGTACTGTTTACTAGCTGGTTTCTTTCTGATTCCAGTCAGTGCTATTTCCCAGCTTACTCAGAAGTCAACAGGCACTACTATTGTAGTCATGAGACATTCCCAGTCCGAGCAATGCAGGATGGATGCAAAAAGCAAATCTGAAACACAGAAGCACGTGTCTGAAAGACACGACCAAGACTTGCAAGGCATTCTTAACCAAAGACACACCGAGGGCTACCTTAAGAGAGCAGTAATTTCAGAAGGAAAAGCTTGACTGAGATTATCTGAGATCAAGACATCACATAAAAAATTCAAGAAATTTGGTATGGTTAATACAAAAGCAGAAAAAAACCGCAAGAAACGGTTTTCTAAATGAAGCTTTCTATTAAATGTATTAATAACCTTACTGGAAAGTATGCTATGCTGATTTTCTGTCTTCTAGCATTTGTCCAAATTTAGAGAAAACACAGTATTTTCACAAGCATAATTCTTACATATGTGGATGTGCTCTTTTTTACTACCACTGGTAAAAACAGAATATATTTTTTCCTGGCTTTTTTTATATACACCTCGTTTAAAACACTCTTCATTTGTGACAAGAAAAAAAAATCCCCAAATTAAAAGAGGGTTTCTGGTACTTCTCCCTTACTTGTCATCCTTGGTAGAGTCCTTCAGGTTGCATCCTAACTTCAGCTGCGTTTGTGCAGCCCTTCAGGAGGACACAAATGCCTGGTCCAACACACTGATAGTTAGTAATTTCAGACCCAGGAAAGAATCCGATTCTCACTACTGTGATCCAAAGAGGGTTTTTAAATGGTTTTTGTTGGTTTTTTTTTTTATTTTATTTATTTTTAGTGGAGTTGGTTTAGGGTTTTTTTTTGGGGGGGTGGTGGAGGTGTGGGAGGGGTAGGGGTGATGTTTGACTAAAACAAGTACTTCCCTTGAACACGCACCAGTTTTCAGAAACAGAATCCTTAGTATTGAATTTTTAGATAGTTAGCTAAGGGCTTAGTATGTGACAGATGTAAACACAAAGTGCGTCAACATTACTTTTAACATTAACATTACTTGCATTACTTTGAACATCTTAACTCAAGTTTGGTGTGGGATGTCTATCTGCAAACTCAAATAAAATCACATTTTCCTATACAACATTAGATTTTACATTAAGCTGGTCAGGGAGTTTTTTGAAAGACACAGAAACACAGCCTTGTTTTTTGAAGAAGGTGATTGAACTGCCCAGGATCAGGGTCCAAACAGTCGCAGCCAAACTGGTGCACCAGGGTCACCTGATTTGTACAGTACTGGAATAGTCAAAGTATGTAACTCATTGCCAGTTTGCATACTTTAACTGAAGATATTGCATTGAGTAGCTACCAGGTTTTTTTTCAACATTGATCTTTGTAGTTCAAAAAGAAAAATAATTTAAAAGAAAAAAAAAAAAAAAATCACACTGACAAACAGATGGAAAACCCCAGAAACATAAGGTGAAGCACCTGCTCCAAGCCAACCTATCTAGCATGTAATGGGAACAAAGCAACTGTTAAATGCCTGCAAGTTAAGTGTTACAAATTCTTCCATTTTAATTGAGTTACAAACAACTTCAGAAAGAAACCATTCCCTAACCCACAACATGAGAACAAATGTTAAAATACACTTTCAAGTAGATGATAAAACGAAATGCTCTATCAACAAGCTACTGGCTTTTAAGTATATAAAAAACTATTCCAAATAACATTATGACTGAAAGACAGTCAAGGCAAATAAACATAGATCTTTGAGTCAGTCTCCAAACTTGTTTTCTTGCTATTTGTCAAGTTCATTATTTAAACACAAGATTTTTTTTTTTTTTTTTTAAATTTAATATACATACTTATACAATGACTTAAATTAAGGCATAATTGAGCTGGCTGAAGTTTTTAGTAAAATGTCTCTGCTGCTTTTTATTAGTAATAATTGGTTCAGATTACTGCTGGCAAAAGTAACACAGTCCATTAAGGAGGAGATTGAAAACCTGATTTCTTTACTACTACAATCTTCCATTAAGGTGATTTGTAAATTAAATGTAGTGTAGGCCTTTGGACTCAGGAAGCCTTTCAAGGAACTCACCATTAAACCAACTTAGCAGGCAAGGCTTGAAGCTTTAAGCAGAAGCTGGTAAAACTCTGAAGCCACAGTGTGGTTTTACAGAAAGCCTTTCACATTCTAGAGAAAGAATAGCATCCACCCAATGTGAGACACACAGAAACAGAAGTCATCACCCAAAAAGCACAGGGCAAACTCTTGAAAGACTGAACCAAAAAGACAATGGCTGAAACCTACAGACAGACAATAAAAGAGAGCCCTTCAGAACACAACTCAACATGCCAACTGGAGACTCTAAAAGCACTGCCTCTGATTATGTCACTGTGATGGTACTTTTGTAAATGACATTTTGGGCTCACATATACTCTGAAGAGTACTTCTTCCATGCAATTTGAAATCATATTGTAGGATCCTAGAATACTTCCATTTTCTATTTAATTTTCAATGTGAAGTGTTTGAGGCTTTCTGGGATTGCAGTTTAAGTATACGACAGACACCTTTGATAAAGCCAAATGTTCTTAGATGGAATAAATAATATGCAAATAACATCATCCCTCTATGTGTATTAAAGCTGATACATAAAAGACTCAATCATGATATACAGGAATCACAGAAAACACACAATTTCAGGAAAATAAAGTAAGACTAGTTGCACCCCAAGAAGTTTTGAATTCACAAATTTAGTCCTTCACAATGACATATATCAAGAGGTGCAAAATAATAGGCTGGATCACCGCCTCATTCCAGAACCTGACCGGCCATGCTTTGGCTGCTCTTGGGGCAAAGACAAAACATGAGGCAGTTGATTAGTTACTGAGCAAAAGTAGCTTTAAATCACAACTGACTATAGCACCATATGTGCTTTCCTGGGAATGAAAACACCACATTATTTTCTTCAGAATTAGAAATCGCAATTATATTCCTTAAACAAATAAAAAGTAGATGCTCAAAACCCCAAACATATGAGCTTTTACTGATTGACTTTAACATTTTCCCAATGAAAATACTGCCTACTAAGCTCAGTATAGTGCTGCTACCTACTTTCTTACCTATTTGGTTTGTATTTTATTTCTAAAACATTTAACATTCACAATATGCTTTTGCTTCCAGTGTTCTGCAACAAACACTATTTATTTTCAGAGATGGCCCCTAGAGTTCATACGAGTGCTTAGAAACCTTCCTGTAGCTCCATTCATCCTGCCTTTTAAACTAGACTAGTAGCCAACCCAGGTACCTGGAAGTAAAAACAAAGACAAAAACGTTAAGAGATGCATTTAATGCACCACGGTAGTATAAATCCTTTCAGAGACTGGTAATTGAACCATTCTCTGCATTTCCTGAATGTCAGTTTATACTAAAGTATTCCCTTGTATCAATGGCTTTGACAAGTAGGGAAAAGTAAAGTAAAAGGTCACAACAGGGAAAGTGCTAAAAAAAGTGTCATGTTTCTCTCAACTAAGCATTGTAGCAGACTTGTTCAATGCTTTTCTCCTCTATGTTAACCTACGCTATGCTAAAGCAGCAGAATAGCCACACAAGCACAGAGTACTGTGTAAATAAAGACTCTTAATGCTATCCCGGTATAATGAAAATGGAACGGTCAAAGGCATTCACTAATAAAATTAAATCATTGAAATCCATACATTAGAACCCTTGTAGAGCACCATAATTCAGAAAGATGTTTGAAGTGTATAGCTGTACCAAAGCTGGAGGCAGAACATTCATTGATGCATTTGATGATCAAACTCCCAGTGAGGTTCCTCAGTGAACGCAAACACTACTAAACCAGGCCTAAATACATACTGGTTTTATATGGATATGTTTGTGAAGGAAGATAATGAGTTCTTATCACATTGTTTATTCCAGCTGTTTTTGCTCTGCATTTAGGCATTTGCTTTCAAGGTCGTCCTTATTCTGACCAGCTGGCTCCTCACTCTGTGCAACAGAAATTTCTGACTGGTCCATCTTTGTGTCGGTATCAGCTGGCTCCTCTGCAGCTGAGGTGGGGCTATGCAGCTCCTTCACATGGAGGGTAGGACTGGTCATTTGCTCTGTGTTTTGTTGTGAGGCTAGTATGTTGCTGTCTTTGGGAAGCTCAGGACAGTTGACAGGAGCGATCACCAAGGGAGGCTGAGGTAGGTCTTTCTGCAAATGGAAGATGACAGTCAGAGTGACGGAAAGCAAGAATTACTGTGCCCAGCTATGAGGTGTGATGGTCATACAAGATGAAGATTAAAGGTCCACCATCTCTCTTATCATTCTCCAGTAGTGGACACATGCATACTGTTACCCTGTCTTTGTGTTTTACAGTATACAAAGGGATTTTTCTTTTTCTGCCCAATTGTTCCTTGCTGATTTCAGATATGCTCTGCTGTTACACAGGAACAGACAAACAGCACTTCGGCACTTCTTCATTCTCTGGCTTTGCTCACCCTTACTATCAGCGTACAACCGCTAACTTTTTCATCACATTTCAGATGATCTCAAATATCTTTCCAATAATTAAATTCAGTTCTCTAAAGGAAAATTGTGAAGTTTATAATAAATAATTAAATAATAAATAAAACTCACTGGGGGGAACTTCTAGCTTGATAGATTTGTCCTTTAAGTAATTATTCAAACTATATAATCATGCATCACAATAGGAATTATTTCTTTTGGAATCAAATTAATTTCATTTGTACCACAGTGAAACTAAGTGATAATTTACTATATTGAACTAGATTTCTACCTTCAAAAGCAGTAGGCTGTGAAAAAATATGAAGAAAAGTGTTTTAAGGACATCTATAATATAATATAAAACAATATAATGTTATCTTTTCTATAATACAACAATAACTACAATAATAATAATTTCAACAGAGGTCTAACCAGTAAAATTATGGCAGAATCAAGAAGGACAGACAAGGTCTACTTTACTTTTCACTAGCCAGTTTAGGTGGCCATAAACTTAAATGTTAAAAGAAAGAAGACCTTACTGAGGTTAAAAAAAAAGTATGTAAGAAAGCAAACAATCAAGCAGAACAAAAAATCTTTGGTTTCATTTGATAATACTGCAATATTTTACTCAACTTTAATTCTAGTTAGGTTTTTATAATATTATTATTTCTTGAAGACACTCATATCAAACTGGTATTCACCGCAAAGCCGCTGCCCGTCCAGAACATTGCAAGCTCCTTTCTCCAAAGAGCCACGGCAAAGCTGGTGAGAAGAGTGCAGGGCACCAGGTAGAGGAGGGCGGGCTGGCCCATCTGCATCAATGCCAGGGCAACAAAGGTCACAAGGAGGCCTATGCCATATGCTGGAAGGAAACAAACCCAGGAAAAAAGTTACTTCAATATAGCCCTGCTCAAGAACAACTAAATAATTAGCCAGATGAGCATGCTAACAGGAACTTTTTCAAGAAATATGTAAAACAACATCTCCAGAATTTTTTCAGGTCTCTTTAGACACAAGCATAATATACACAATGTAAACTCAGAAGACTGCTTTACTTAATGGAGATACTCCAGTCTTTCTATGGATAATAACATGTTGTGAAAGCAATGTGATCGCCATAGTCCATCCTGGGCAATTAGATCATTCCCTTAAGCAGTTTGAGAAAGGCAAAACAAACAGATGAAATAATTTGCCTCATATTGTATTTATGAAGTCAAATACAAACAATTATTTTAACCATTATAACATGTGCTTGTTGTTTGGCCTGGTTTTTGGCTGTTTCTTACTAACCTGCAACACCACAAAAAAAAAAAAAACCCAAACCAACAACAAACAAGCCAGCTGTATGTTATAATTTGCTTTTCCTTTCTACTTAATTTCTGCATATAGTCTGCAAAAATTAAGTAGAACAGAAGTAGCTAGGATGGCATAAAGTATTTATTTTCAATTACATTTTCAGAACAATGAAGCTAAATCCAAATGATTTTTACTCATAATCAGATGAAGACAGACATTGAGGGGCCGAAGCGCGTCCAGAGATGGGACACAGAGCTGGTGAGGGGTCTGGAGCGCAAGTCTTGTGAGGAGCGGCTGAGGGATCTGGGGGGGTGTTCAGCCTGGAGAAAAGGAGGCTGAGGGGAGACCTCGCTCTGTACAACCATCTCTTCTCCCAAGGAACAGGCGATGGGACAAGACGAAACAGCCTCAAGTTGCCCCAGGGGATGTTTAGGATGGATATTGGGAAAAATTTCTTCACAGCAGGGGTTGTCAAGCCTTGGAACAGGCTGCCCAGGGAAGTGGAGTCACCATCCCTGGAGGGATTTAAAAGATGGGCTGATGTAGTGCTGAGGGATGTGGGTTAGTGGTGGTTTGGGCAGTACTGGGTTAATGGTTGGACTCGATGATCTTAAGGATCTTTTCCAACCTAAATGATTCTATGATTAGAATACTCAGTAACTTCTTCAATTCTTCAAAAATGTTTTTTTCAGGCCACAGTATGTTATTAGTGACAGTTCCTTATATGTAGTTGAAATATTTCTTCTTGTGATTTAAGTCCATTGCCTCACATCTTATCCCTGTGCACCTGTAAGACAAGTCTGTCTGTCTTCTCTGCATCCTTACATTAGGTAGCTGTAGACAGCAACAGAATGTCCTCTTTGCCTTCTCTTCTTTTAAAATCATGTACTTCAGCCCTCAGCCATCTTCATGGCCTCCACTGCATTTTCTCCAGTACGTCAATGTCTGTCTGGCACAAGCAATCCTGGTTAAGACTCCGTCTTAACTGCCAAACTGAGGGGAACACTCGCTTCTCTCATAGTGCTCAGTGTTCCTAGCACAGCCCTGTATGTAGTTAAATTCCTGCAATAGTGCACTGCTGACTCTTCATCAGTACATGATTTTCCCAACAATTTCTGTGCAAGTACCAGGTAAGATAACAGTTTCATTTAAGTATATTTGAGATGAAAGTATTTAATATTTAGTACTTTGAAATAAAAGCATCCCTCTAACTGTGCTATAAGTCCTCAAGAACCTTGATATTTTTTCAAAAGAATTTCTAAAGCATTTTTTCATTAAAATTTTTCATGATATTAACTGCAAGCATCTTAAGTCTTCACTGGCATACTTTGTAACAAAACCAACAGAAATCTGTAAGATCCTATTCACCAGTCATCTTTAAGTCCAGGGCATGTAACTTTGTGTATTCTAAAAACTAAAGAAGAAAACTAATTTGGAGGCGTTACAGCCATCATAATACAATTCGTTGCATCACAGGTCACAGATTTTAGAATACACGAGAAGTTAAGAACAAAGTCAAAGGAAGATATACCTGAACCTGAATTCTCATACGCATTAAATGCAAAGATTCATGAATTGAGAAAACAGAAATCAGTAGCCAAGCACATATAAAGACAGTGTAGATGTAAGAGTTATAGTGAGACAAACCATGGTAACAAGAAGCTCTGCACATATATGGCAGACAAAACAGCTCAGGAAAATGATATCATAAAACTTTGTGACAGAAGGTCTGGCCTTGAAAGTACTTTATTATTAAACAGAAATATTTTTAGCAAAGGGAGAAGAAGAATGTAAAACTGAAGTATGAGATCAATGGTATACTTTTAAAGGGAGCAACTTCTGTAGATATTGTTAAGGCGTCACTGTGATACGTACCTATTGTGCAGGCTACAAAATAGACTCTGGACGACTGCACCTGAATATCAAATCTATGGCAATAGGCTACGAGTAAGCCTAGGAAAAGAAAGAACAATTCAACATGCTTTCAACCCAGTCACGCCTTAAGATACATAAAATCATCACATGATCTAGGAACTTTAAAGATTTTTTTTTTTTAAACACTTATTTAGGCACCCTGGTGTTTAACTGCTATGACAGCGTCACTCAGGAGGCTGCAGAGCTTACAGACCAGCTATATGATAACACAAATCTAGTACAACAGAAGTCTAATAATAAAATTAACGTTTACAAATACACATCATCCCTTCCTTAATTAAGAGCTGTAAAAATACAGTGTTCACAACAAGAATAAGGGTAAGTTCATCCCTTCCAGCTCCTAGTAAAGACAATAGAAATTTATGGTTAATGACTATGCATATTGTAGGTTGGGGGGAGGAGAGGACATGGACGTGGATGACACAGTTCATATTTCCCAAAATATGAGAAAACAGACAAATGAATTCTCAGAAGAAGTCTAAAAGCCAGAAGATGCACATTTGTTTTCACCTACAGTGGTGCCAGGCTTCTATATACTATCAAAATCAAATTTGAGAGAAGGTGTGGTAGAAACACTGAATGTTATGTGACTAACAAAATTACAAAGTTTTGAGTGGTATGTGTGTGCCCCCAATTCATGTGCAAATGAACAAATAATTTCCTCTATCACTACAATATTAAATGTTTTATACTACAAAATTAGTTCCTAAATCAACTTCTGAGATTTCTCTACATTTCTTCACATCACTGCATGTAAAACTGAACCATGAGATTCACGTGGGCCTCTGCAAACCTCATGAAGTTCAACCAGGCCAAGGGCAGGGTCCTGCAGCTGGGTCAGGGCAATGCCCAGCACAACCCCAGGCTGGGTGGAGAATGGCTGGAGAGCAGCCCTGAGGAGAAGGACTTGGGGGTGTTGGTGGGTGAGAAGCTCCACATGTCCCAGCAACGTGCGCTGGCAGCCCAGAAACCCCCCACACCCTGGGCTGCATCCCCAGCAGCGTGGCCAGCAGGGCCAGGGGGGGATTCTGCCCCTCTGCTCTGCTCTGGGGAGACACCCCCCAGTACTGCCTCCAGCTCTGGGGCCACCAACATCAGAAGGACGTGGACCTGTTGGAGCAAGGCCAGAAGCGGCCACAGAGATGCTGGGAGGGCTGGAGCCCCTCTGCTGTGAGGGGGGGGCTGAGAGAGTTGCGGGGGTTCAGCCTGGAGAAGAGAAGGCTCCGAGGAGACCTTGGAGCCCCTTCCAGTCCCTAAAGGGGCTCCAGGAAAGCTGGGGAGGGACTCTGGATGAGGGAGGGGAGCCATAGGATGAGGGGAAAGGGTTTGACACTGAAAGAGGGGAGATGGAGCTGAGATGTGGGGAAGAACTTCTTTGCTGTGAGGGTGGTGAGAGCCTGGCCCAGGTTGCCCAGAGAAGCTGTGGCTGCCCCATCCCTGGAGGGGTTCAAGGCCGGGTTCGAAGGGGCTTGGAGCAACCTGGTCTGGTGGGAGGTGTCCCTGCTCAGGGCAGGGGGTGGAATTAGATGATCTTTTTAAGGTCCCTTCCAACATAAACCATTCTATGATTCTATGTGCTTTTAATTTCTTAATGGAATAAACGAATCATGCAGGAAAAAAAAAACCATTAAAGATATACTTACAAATTTATCAGGTTTATAGAAGTCAAATCAAGCTTCCCACTTGAAGGAGAAGTACAAGAGGAATAAACTGATATGACAGTGTGACAAGTAAAATTCTTAACATGCTAAACAAGAAATACCTGGAACTAAAATGTCTCCAAATCCTAGGAGAGAAAAAGGCCTGTCACACAGAGCCAATGGGGAGGAGTTCAGTCGTGGAACCTTCAGAACCATTGGGAGCTTGAAATGAGAGAGACAAATACCTTATGAGAAGCTGTTTTCTCTACATACCGACACCATCTACCAGAACTTGCTTCTTTTGTACTGAAACTACAGACTTCAAAGAGAGCAAATATATCCTTTTTTACATTATAGATCCTTATGTTTATAACATTTTATTAATATTGCTGACAACTAACAAAACATATTTAAGATAGGAGTGATGAAATACTTCCTAAAAACAAACAGCCAAGACAACTCCGCATAACAAGCATCTCAAAACACTATACTAATTTCAAAGTGCTCACATCAACAGGGTATCAACTCTGCTTTAACTGCAGGAATGTAAAAAATTTAGATAAGCTGCCACATGCATAAGAAATAACCATTTATATTTCATTCTACTTGTTGCAATAAAAGTCTCAAGAGTAAAGACTTATTTTCTCCCCAAGTGTTCCTATTTATTACATAATTTGCAGTGTTGAGGCACAGTACGGCAAAGTTCATTGCAAACGTATTCTCTTCAATACAGTACATTAAAGAAACTTTATTTTCTTTTTCCTTTTCTAATGTTAGTGCTAGAATAATTTGATCTACTTATACTAGCATTATTGTTTTATACAATTCATTCTGTGCATAAAACTGAAACTAAAGGGGTTCAAAAGACAAGAACGAACGTAAGAAGTTAAAAAAATTAGTATGGATTGATCCACTCATAATTCATCCTGCAAATAACTATTTTCTTTACTATTCTCCTATGTGACAGCATTACATCCCTTCTCCAGTTTTTCTTCACATACATTTCTTATTTGTTTTGCCCACTGTACCTCACTATCTCATGTACTTTCCTCCCCAAGTCAGCCACAGCATGTTGTACTGGCTGCAATCAAATGGTACAGAACCACTGAATACTGACTTCTGTTTTCTTTCTGCCTCCAATTCGTGTTTCTCTCCTTTGCTTACAGCCTCAGATTTTCATAAAACAATTATCAAAACTGGGGAGAAGGAGGAAGAGAGAGACTGATCATATAAGCTGTATTTCTTCAGGTAGAAATGGATATGCTTCGTTAGCAAGAAGCTATATTTACAAATGTGGTCAAATGTTTTTGTGAAGCTGAGCTAACGAGTTTCCTTATACCAAAACCCTTTTTAAGCAAGATAAAAGAAGACCAAAGCTGTTGCGATGAACCACTAAGATTCTGCTTTGCCCCTGTCTTTGGTGTAGATTTCCAGAGAGCTCAGGAGTGCTAATTTCCACATTAAATTCTTTTCAAACTGGCATCTCCATTTCAGCTTTGTGGTCTTTGAATTTTAGAGAAGTTGAAAGCGTTATAGCTGGAAGTTAATGCCATATTTGTAGACTACATACAGTACCTTTTCATGAGTGGCAGAATCAGATGGGCCTGCAGCCACCTCCACCATTATACTCTCCCCAGTCTAAAGGAAAAAGGGGAAAATTGTATCAGCACTTGGCTCTGCAGATCTGAGATCATTTAGGAACCACAAAAAAACAGGTCATTACACTTTGCTCTATGAGCAGCAGGCACTAGAGAAGTACTTTACTTACCTTTGTTAAAAAAGGTGTGATAAATACAAAGAATACATCGTACACAAAAAGAACCAGGAGGAGCAAGGTACAACCCTGAAGGAAGAGATAAATACTCGGTATTTACAACTGCGCCTCAGTAAACAGCAAAGAATTAATAATTAGCAACCTAAGACAAAAGCTAACAAGGACTAAAACCAGTGACCCCTATATTTTTCTTAGTTCATAAATATTTTAGATGGAGGAATTGGGTCTGGCATATACCATATGAAAGAAAGTAATTATTAGACACAAAATTACACGTTAGTCCCTAAAATTCTTTATCATATAAAATCTGGAAATGGTGCCATTTCTATTTGTTAGGAAATATTAAGAAGTTCTGCATTTTCTCTGGAGGATGCTAGGCATAGCTTGAAACAGTATCCACATTATTTTGGCCAATCTGTACAGGGAAACAAATTTATAGGTGAAGATAGCTTGAAACAGAGTTTGAAGAGCTGCCTAAGGTGCAACTAAATGACTTCTAGTGACTTTTATCTCAAGATAATTAATAGGTTCGGGAAGATCTGAAGAAACACCAAATGATGTACAAATTGTGTGTCAAATTTGAAAACAAAACAAAGCAAAAAAACAACACAAAACCAAAAAAACCCCCCAAACCTCCAAAAGTGAGTGTGTGGCGTGGTTTACACTCTGCAGGATTTTATGTTACGAAATGCCATGCCTAACAATCACATCCCAATTATTGGTCTACATTATACCTGTTACATTACTCTTTTCCACACTACATATGAATGGAAATGCATTTCCAAGACAATGTACTCCATTATACGTGGCTCCTCTGTTCAACTATATACAGGCAAACATCCTCTGGTTACATTTGTTTAAATTTCATACCTTAAATGTAGGCAGGCGAATTGTTTTCAGCATGTAGAGACAGAAAGCAATTCCTAAAGCATCTTGCAGAACCCAGGCCCACCTAAAGAAAGAGGAGAGTAACATTTTTACAGGAAACAGCAGAGCAGGAAAGCCAGGCAGAGCCTTGTCCTCACTAAGGACCTGCCTGGGATAAAAAAACTTTATTAAAAGTAGTTTCTTGAATTCAACATTGTTGTCAGCACAGATTTGCAAATGGGAAGTTGTGCTTGATCAACCTAATAACGTTCTACAATGAAATGTCTGGTTTGATAGATGAGGGAGGAGCTGCAGGGATACTGTATGTCTAGACTTCAGAAAGGCTTTCTACTGAGAGTCTCCCATAAGATCTTCATGGAAAAGCTGATTAAGTAAGTGTAGGCTGGATGAGCAGACAGTGAGGTGGACTGAAAACTGGCTCAATGAGGTCAGTGGGTACCAAAATAGGAAGCGCTGCGGTCCTTGGCCTGTGGATGTGTACACTCTTGTGTGCTGAGGGAAGCCTACAGCTGGGGCTGTTTCTTGATTGGTTTTTGCAGGTTAGATATAGAAGTATCAAGGCTCTTTGCTTTACCCTTAATTGCGAGGATCGTGGAGAAGCAGGATTTGAGATATGAAACACTAAGGTTTTCCTAAAATTGCTAAGGTCTAGATACAGATAAGAGATTATTCTGTTGTGATCAATACCTGAGCACTTGCTGATGCAGCTATGTGCAGGAGACACTCAGGACCACTCCAGCTTTGAGGCAGAAAATGGATTCTCTAGTTCTAAAAATACCAGGTTGGAATAGCTCTGTAGTATTTCTGTACTCCTCAGTCTGACACCGATTTCTCTAAAAGGTGTTTCAGAGTCAATGCTTCCTGGATTTGAGTTCTGTCTGTGAATTATCCACAGCCTTAACACAAAAGATGGGCCCCACGAAGGCAATAAACAAGCATTCAAAGCACAAGCATTTTTGGTACCATCAGCAGAAACACAAGCCAGCATTTCAGTTCCAACAGAGAATCCCTGACAGAGGGACCAAGAAGATGAACACATCATGTATATATGGAGAAACTGGAGCATCTGGGAGTGAAGTAAGGAATAAATAAAAAAAAAATAAATCCAAAAAACCACCAACAAAACCCCGAAGTGTAAGAACATGCAATAATTAGGTACCAAAGCAATACTAGACACAAAGAATTACTCAGACAGTTGAGAGAAACTAAAGATCTTACAATATTCACAGCTCTTACTCTCTCTGAGCAAATGCGCATACAGACCACCACTTGAAGAAATGTTAGATAACTTGTGTTCAACTTTCCCAAACGCTTCCAAAAAGCCGTCTTAAGCCAAAGAGACAGACTGGGACTCAGAGAAATTAAAGCTTAACAGGAGATAGTTTCTGTAACTTAAACCAACAAGACAAAGATGAATTACATAAGGAACAATTAAGAATTTCTGCCCAAGTCTCTAGTTTCTTTCCTGTCACTCCTAAATTCTGGATAAGTTTAGGCTTCTACAGATGTCAGTTAATCGTACTATAAAGCATATTACAATTTCTAGCACAGAAACTAAAATATACACTTACTGATCTTCGTTTCTGAAGATTCCCCAGAGTACGCTGACAGAGATACAAAATACTGCCAGTAGCAACATCCGGACCTGTGGGCGCTTGTGAAAATAAGGCAAGTTGTTGTCTGGGATTCTGAAAATGAAACACACCAAAGCTACAGTTGTATATGTAGTTACCCCACCTTGTAAATCCCACACCTACACAACATTATAAAAAACTAATTTTGCCTATTAAAAATTTGTAAGTTGCCACATACCTACAATTTCCCAAGGGGAATCTTCTCACAAAGGGAGACAGACAACTGTAAAGCCCAATTGAGGCAGCCAGGCAGAATATTCCTATGATAACATAGACTGAGAAAGAAAAAGTCATAAGTCCAAGTAGTGGAAAAAGCCTCAATGAGAAATAAGGCTTCCATTTCACCAATGAAAGTTAAGTTCAGAGACTTCAAATGATTGTTGATTAGATTTATGCTCCTTAAGTATCCAATTGTAGCTCATTTTACTCAGGTGTAGCTTATGCATAGATACTCCAAAATTTCTGTGCTAATATTCTTAAAGTAAATAATAAAATCATAAGCCTAAAAGGCAACTTACGGTGAAATGTTTATCTTCTCATTATGAGTATACATGAGCATTGTAAGGGAACTCTTAAAATCACTCAGTAGCAAAATGAATTAATATAGATGGGATGCATCTTTCCTAATTTCCTCAGAAACATGAGGATGGAAATTCCAGTGCATTAGGCTCCCATTCTTTTGTCAATCAATTAGGTAAGTGATTTGGAAAGTAGAAACTTATCTTTATAAAATCCTGGATCCCATAACTTTGAACAATAACAGTAAGACCAGTATAGGTTTGAGAATGCCTTTGACAAAAATAAGTGGAAGACATTAAGTCTGTATCTACTTAATAGGCTCTAACATTTGAAAAAAAGCTCTATGATTGCCTAATCCAACCTCACTAAAAGAGAGTATAGAAATCTACTCAGTGGGTTTTCTTACAGGTTTTTAAATCATATTGGGATGAAGAAACATGGCAGTAGACAGCCATTTCATAGTTATTTTCACAGTAAAAATGTTCTTTAAATGATGGCAGCCTTCTGATAATGAAGATGTATCAATACAAATACAACTTTAAGAGTACCTAAATGGTCATAGAAGAAATAAAGGAGGACCAGCATTGAGCAGCACATCACTACAAATACACAGATCATTATTGGAGTCACATCAACTGTTTCATCATCATGTTTCTCTGCCCCATCATCACGTTTGTGCTTCATGTACCGCCTGAAAGAGTAACATGGCTATAATCAGGAACAAAATACAAAAGGGCACTGAATCTTCAGTGACAACTACATGGCGTTGGAAAACATGACACATCAGGTCAGCAGAACCCCACAATTTCACATGGATGTATGAACGTCAGGTACAACTCAATGCCTCAACCAGTAATCACTGCATTAGTTTATCAAGAGGACGATTTTTCATTCACTAAGAATTCAGAATCCTGAAAATTACCACATAATGATTTGCTGACTTCAGAAGAAATCCTAAAGTCAGGTTGTGTATATAAAGTAAATGTTAGAAATAAGATTCATAAATAACATGATACATGTTAATAAACATGATACATGTTAGCCCTCTAATCAGTTTGTTTTGCACTGTACTAGTAAAAACAATTTATTTTTTTTTTCAAAACATTTTTATGGCAAATTTTCACAAAAGCCCAAATAGGAAGCCTATTACTATCCAGTTTTCCTTCTGAGCTTTTCAAATGTCTGGCTTTTTGACAAGGCAAAATATTAAAACATTCTACATGCAAATTATACTCTAATAGTTTCAGGCAATGACAGAGCCAAAACAAGGCTCACGGCCTTTCCAATGTCACATCAACATCTTCCCATTCTGCTTATATAGGTCTCCAAACCTCATTAGCAGAACTTTAGATAAATTTATCTTTAGATAAATTACATGTATTTTTTTCTGTGAAAAATACAAGAAAATTGATATACTACATTCTAGTTACTCACTTTTTCACATCTCTGCTTCCTGCCCAGTAGCCTCCAATTGCAACAGTCCCCACAGCCATGACAAATATAATCACCATGTTATAATCTAGCACAGGCTCATTTGGTGCGTACATCGCCCCTTTCACTGAGCTGCCAAAACTCTGCAAAGGAAAGTACAAGTTATGAAGAATGTCCAAAAATCTACCTTAGCAAAGGTTCAGTTACTTAGTTTTCATTAATCGACCTCAGAATCAAGCTTTATTATAAATATTTAAGAGCAATCTAGTGGCTCTACTATTAGTGATACTTATTTCCAGCACCAGGTTCCATTTCATTCTGAAAATGAGAAATAACCTCCAAAGATATTTGCATTTTTTCTTTCAGAATATAATAATGTAATCTTAATGAGTACAACTCTTTACAGATTCAAAGCTCTTAAGACGGACTTCAAATACTGTTGAGCAGTGACCTGTTTAAATGTGATAATATAAATCAGAGCATTTAGTATTGAATTTACCTTGCCAATATCTAACATATCAGTATAACTGAGCAGAGCCACAGGAATATCAATCTCTTCATATTGACTGCGGTTACCCCCAGGAGGAACCTGAAAGGCAGTTATGACCGGATTAAGAACATACTCATTTCTGCAAACACTTGAAGTAGTATTTTGGAAAATATTCTAGAAAGGAACATAATGACAGCAAAGTCCCCATGTCAAAATGTATGCCTGCTTCCAGTAAACATAAGTTATTAAAGACTGTGATAGCAAAATGCAGCAACCAAACTTCAAGCAGTATCTTTTGCACATCAGGGTCATGGCTTTATGACTGATGTGCACCTCTAGTACTGACTACAGTATTCAAAACTACTAATTTTTCACAACATATACTGGCGATGCTCCAGCTGAATCTAAAGCACTGGATTCACTGTGCTCTAGATCTCATTGAAGGTAGTGGTACGAGTCAAGAAAACAACCTCCTCCTTTGATTCCAGTATTTCATATGACAAAGATAATTCTGAGCCCTTGACCTGAACATTACATGGGCTCTATGCAGCACTCTTTCTACTTAAATGAGTACCTCCTCTTGTGTCATTAATCCTTCCCTTAGATGTATTATTTTTACATATAGCCATGCAACGCACATACACACATAAATATTATTTATTTTAAAGAGAAGCATCAAATATTAGCACCAAGCATTGAAGACAAGACAATATCTAACATCAGAGGAAGATCAGAAATATAGAAAGACAGAAGGAGACTTACCAGTCTCTCTCTACTAACAATCAGCAGCCCACGAGCTCCATTTATTTGAGCAAGCCTCACTTTTTCGTAGAAAGTGCAATTCCCTCGCATCACCATGGGGATTTGATTATTGAATCCTCCATCAGGTACGTCCGAAGGAGAACACAAAACAGATGCTGTCTGATCCTGCAGTTGCAAGAGTGACTGAAAAGAAAGAAATTAGTTAAATACATATTTATAAAATAAAATTTTAAAAGGTCAAGAGTGGAAACCACAGAGTTTCTAAAGGGTAGTTTAGAACTTTCAAGTGACAGGTATTCTCAGAGAAACTTGAAAGCTGAAACAGTGCTGCCCTCTCTATTACACAGGGTGCTGCCTTCCTTCACCTTCCTGTACAGAATTCTGCTGGTAATAAAATGTGTGTTATGATCTGCACTTGTAGTTGTTTTCTTCAGCACTGCTGCTGTTCTGATGCACACATCCAGGATACAGAAGTACAGCAAAGTGTTATAATTGCGAGGGTGGCACAGAGTGGCAGGCTGAGAAGATATAGGGTATGAACAGCTAGAAATATAAACACAGGCAGAGGTAAAGTACAAAAGCATAGGCAACAAAAATAAACTTCCATTTTGAAACCAATGGTATTCAGTTAGATGAGATTTCAGATCCTAAGCACCTGGATACTGGATTCTAAGCTGATTTTCTCACTGCTTGTGATTCAGAGATGTTGGCCTGCCCTATTTCCTTAGTTCTGGCCCTCCTCAGACCTAAAGGCACCTACTCTGGTATGTTTACACAGGAACAGCCCAAAGACATTCTAAGGCTTTAGAAATAACACCGGCAAAACTGAAACAACAATAAACATCTTTGCCCACTTCTATTTACAAGTCACCTGAAAAATGCAATTATCTACCAACTAACTGACTCTTGGCGTGAGCTGTGCTAACAGAAGCAGCTCACAACCCCACTCTTGCTAGGAGTTGGGCTGTAAGGGTTGAGAAGTGTCAGGGTAAAGTTTTAACCTCAGAAGCCGACACAGGTAACACTTCGCACTAGAAATCCACAGCTACATGATACAATACCAAACAGCTGTACAACTGACTGCACTGTTTGAGGAGAGAAAGGTAAGGAGCTGTCAATCAGCCCATAGCTTATTCAGAAAACTGCTGTCTTCAACCTGGCTCCTACAGTAAAACGTCTCCACACACACTTCCTGGGCATCCAGATTTTGGGAGAGATTATGAGCTCTATCAGAGCACAACACAAAGGCAGAGTGAGCTCAGGCTGATGCACTGCATCACCTCAGTTATGAATTGTACCACTGCAGTACTGGACACAAGGGAAAGGGATAATATGAAAGAAGGGGAAGGCATTCAACTGGTAAATTAAAGAATAAAATGAATAAAACGAGCAGAGGATCGGTCAACTACTTCACATCTTCCCCAATTAGTAGCTTACTCAAAGTGTATTTGCTGATTTCACTGTTCAGTGACTGCAACTTCTTCTCACAGAATAGAGTGAAGAATTGACTCAACTGCCAGCTCAGCTCATGTCAGACCAGCACGCCTCTACACTGAGACTATTTATTCCGACACTCGACAGAATCACGAACCACTGAGAAAGCACTACAGGTCACAGTTCAAGGCCATGTGGTATCCTGCTGTATCATTCTGACACACAAAAACTCTTTGCCAACCACAGCTAACTGCCTTTTTCATTTAATTGACCATTAGCAAATGGAAGATTTTTGTTTTGAACCAGAAATAATAATTACTATTTTTACTATTACATACTGCATGCTGCTTGGAAAAGAATATCACGATCATTGCCTAGCACTACCGCAGATGATCTTAACAGATAAAAATATTTTTTAAGTAGAGCAAAGTAGTTGCTTAAAATTCTGCTAATCCAGGTTAGAAATTAGACGTTTCCCTGTAACAAAGGCATTTTTGAATACATTGTTCTGTCATTGCTTGACTAGGTACTTACAGCTTTACCCAAATCGTGTGGCAAATGGGCCCACTGAGAATTGAAGAGGATGCAGTAGTCTTTTCCTTTGCTGCTACCCTTCTCTGAAAGGACGTGCACCATCCCATACTCGCAGTATACCTTCGAAACAACAAAAATTTCACAAGAATTTTAGGTCACATGAAATAGCAGAAGTGATGGGCGTAACTTGCTGTTGACTAGCTGCTTGGTATTTTAAAGAAGAAAAAAAAGATTCTACAAAGTATCCCAGGCACAATACAGGTTGGGTGGAGAATGGCTGGAGAGCAGCCCGGATGGAGAAGGACTTGGGGGTGTTGGTGGGTGAGAAGCTCCACACGCCCCAGCAACGTGCGCTGGCAGCCCAGAAACCCCCCACACCCTGGGCTGCATCCCCAGCAGCGTGGCCAGCAGGGCCAGGGGGGGATTCTGCCCCTCTGCTCCGCTCTGGGGAGACCCCCCCCCAGTGCTGCCTCCAGCTCTGGGGCCACCAACATCAGAAGGACGTGGACCTGTTGGAGCGGAGCCAGAGGAGGCCCTGGAGATGCTGGGAGGGCTGGAGCCCCTCTGCTGTGAGGGGGGGGGCTGAGAGAGTTGGGGGTTTCAGCCTGGAGAAGAGAAGGCTCCAAGGAGACCTTGGAGCCCCTTCCAGTCCCTCAAGGGGCTCCAGGAAAGCTCCAGGAAACTGAAGTAACAGAACCCAGATCCTGTAGGAATCTGGAAAAAGAGAGTAAGGACTACAGAGAAAAGAAACATGTGGCAAATGCATCAGTTTAAGGCATCTTCTCAATTGCAACACACTGTATGTAGTCTGTTTATTCAGCTAAGAGCTCTAACCATGTATTAATGCAAGAAGTGCTCCTTTAAATATAAATATTTGCATCTTCCCATGCCTGCAAAATAATATATAGCATACATAGTAATTTCCTCATTACTTTGGTTATGTCAGATTGTATCAGGCCATTTTCAGCAAAACTGAAAGACCTACAGGCTAGCATCAGGTATGTGGTCACCACAAGCAGGTACTGGCAGACACTTCCTTATTAGAGTTATTTCACCAATTGTCTTATTCTTTATGATAAGCTCTGCTCTTTTAAATATTTCCTTCCCTCTTTCCCTTCCTTGAGTATACTGACACAATTCTGTGAGTACCAAATATATTCCTTATCTTCTACTCAAAACCACCTACAACACTATATATAGATCCTGCAAAAGTAAATATTTTTGTAGAGTTGATGCAGTTGTCTACTTGTACACCAAGTCCTAGTAGGTATTTATCCAGGCAACCAGAAATCAAGATGACAAATGAAGTACGTGCAACTTTCCTAACACTAGTGGTGGTTTTATTTAACTTTAATTAGCGGTGCTTTCATTCTCTTATTAACTGAACCAAAACAACCGTAAAGCCTCCCCGCCCTCAGAAAGCTGTTGAAGAAACACAAAGTATATTGTGAGGTCTACTGCTACCGTTCTTGTAGTCTAAGGGCTCTGATACACCAGGAATCCACCTTCCCACTTCTAAGGGCAAATGGGTACCTTGCATTGCTTCACCCTCTGACAACAAGGCTCCTTGCTGCAACGAGAAGGCAGCAGAATTTAATTTTGACATCATCTCAGTCTCCATTAAGTTCTAGGTTCCAAGCTTGCTTATGTGCATTCTGTGACCCATCTGGTCAGGTCTGAACACTGCAGAAAGCTTTAAATGCTCCAGAGAAAGAACGGTTCAGATACAAAAGTAATGCTCAGAAAGCAGGACAAAAAATAACTTTTGAGGACTGGTTTGGGTTTGGTTTTTTTTAATTCTCTTTAAATTCAATTACACAAATTCAAATCAATACTTCTTTTTGAAGGAGAGTCTTGCTCATCTTTAATGACTGCTTCAGAGCCTCACGGTCCTCTTATAGAGCAACTCCAATGTTTTAAGTAGTGATGTCTGATAATAGACTATCAGAGTGATGCTGAGAGCAAATGCAAGTTATATCTGTATGAGCTATTAGATAGTCAGGAAAAAATTGACCACATATTAAAGGTAGCATTCTAGAAATGCTATTTTAGCCTGGTGATTTGGGAATCCAGTGCTTAGGAATACCAAACATTGTTAATGTAACTGGCTTCTTCCAATTACAACTTTTGTGTTCCAAGACCATTTGGTTCCTATTGTAAAGGGAAGTTTCTCCATTTTACTGGCATTTTAACTGAGAACTCTTAATACTCCTTATTAGTACTAAACAAATTTCAAAGTGCTAAAAAAAATAATAAAATAAATCTGAAACATGCACAAAAGCTGACCTGGCTCTCACTTTAACTAGTGACACATTTTGTTTCTGGTGAAACACTGCCCATTCATTAGTGACCTCAGGACACAGGGCGAGCAGAGACCATGAATCTACCACCACCACCACCAGGTTCAGAAAAAATAATAATTCAAAACCACCCCCAAACAAACAGACAACCCCCCTATCTTATCTTTCTACCATCCCTCTTCATGTCCTACTGTTCTACACCCACAGATCCAACTCCTCCCTTCCCATTCTTCCTTGTCTCTTCCTCCTGCCCAGCACTCTTAAATGAAACTGGTCATTGTCTGAAGACATATTTAATTGCTCTATTGCTCAGATTTAGTTTTCCCCCAAACAAATCACTTTGTGCCTACCAGAACTGATGAAACCTTGTTCTGAAGAGAAATCCAATGTAATATCCCTAACCATTGCTGCTGCTGAATTAGACAGAAAGTTGTGGCAGCCTTAATTTGTCAACATCTAGTTTAACATTCATAAGCTAAACAGACTACTGATTTAGTAATTATACAGTTACCCTCTTACAAATACATCTTGCATATTTGTTTCGCCAGGTAGCAGCTGAGAAACCAGATGCTAACGATGACTGAAGGCAGCAAGTCACATCTTAATGTGTTTGTTCAAAAATCCATTAAAGGAATCCATCATTCTAATTTCTCCCTTTATTTCAAGCCCCACTACACAGAAGTTACACTGCACCCCTAGGAGACACCAGGGTAAAAACATGCTTTATGGAACACTTCATAGCATCATTCTTTAATCCATTCCACACTGCCTGGAGGATAAATGATGCCATTCTACTGCAAAATGTCAGCAAAGCAGTATAGAAACATCACCCTAAAAACATACAGGAGGTAGCGATTTTTATAATTAGCTCTTTTGTATATAATTGGTCTTCAGTAACTCATACCACAACTCTTCCCCTTTTTTATAACACTAGTGTTCATTAAGTGCTCTAAAATAGTAATATTACATTTGTCCTGAAGTGTGCTGGGCATGGCAGGTTACACTGTTCATTTCAGTACAGGTCAAAGCAACTTGAGCAAAGTGGTTCCTTGTGGAGGAACAAAAACACTATAGTGCATATGCAGTGAGGAAAAAATGTGTTTAGCAAAAACTCCAACTATCTGCCTTGGTGAACTTTTAAACTCATATCTCAGCTATCCAACCATAGCACCTAAAATCCTTTCACCAAAAGCAAGTAGTACTGAAAAGTAATCCATTAATATTATTATCTTGAATTTTATTTTCAAGAGTAACAAGCTACACAGATCCAAATACATACACAGACAAAAAAAAACAACCACAGAATAAAAGTGTTTCCTAAAGAAACCAAAAAAACAACAAAAAAATTCATTGTTTGCTTAAAAAAACCAAAAACAACCAAAAAAACCAACCATCGAGTAGCTCAGTTTTGAATATTACAGGCAATGTACAACTGCCCCCAAAATCTTCAGGCAGTTTTGCAGGACCTAGCTATCTGTAACTGAAGAGCTTTATGCATTTGGGAAACAATCAAGGTGTACAGTTAAAAGTTTTATAAGATATAAGCCACACATCTTTAAAATAAGAGAATAAGAATAGGGTGTGTTGCCACATTTCCATTTAGATAATCATTAATGAACTCGGTAATAATTCCCAAATGGCACACTGAAGACAGTAATACACAATTACACTAATTACACTTTCTGAGCAACTTAATGGATCTTCTTTAAAGAAATATTAAGGGAGAAAAAGGTTCCTAATGTGAAGTGCTTAAAACATTTTAGAAGCTATGTGCTTCTGTGTGCCAAAAGCCAAGTAAAAATCAAGGATGAGAGGAATTAAAAAGAATATGAGCAGGGCTAAAAGCAGAAGAGGGTGCACAGAGTTTTAGGAAGTCCATGGAGAACTGAGTCCACGGAGAATGTACATTAACAGACTTTTTTACAAAGCAATTATCACTTAGCATCAAAGCATAGTTCTGAAGGCTGTTAACTTGTAAACTACAAGTTTGTTCTTATCCTCCCACCTAAGCAGAGCCACAGGCATCAGAGTTTCTTGTTGAAGAACCCTAGGGCTTTGATGCTTCCAGTTTTGGTTTTATTTATGTCACTAGGTATGAGACAACAAAAGTAAGTTCAAAGCAGCGCAGTTTACGTATTGGGATGGCGGCAACACTTAGGATGGTTTTTAGGTCCTAGCGGTCACTCCATATCCTAGATTAACCCATGAGAAAACGTAATCTCCTCTGCAGACCCTATACAACCCCCAAGGGCTCTTTTCCAAGTGTTTGCATATCAAGCCCATTTTCAAACACTGACACAAAAACAACAGCTGATGTGACAATAAGATGTTTTATGATTTAGAAAGCACTACAACAAGCTTCAACAGGAATGGGCTTCCTCACTTCAAATAGCAAAACTTCTCCCACTTGAGTTGGCTACTACCTATTTTCCCTACATGAATAAGGAAAGAGTATTTGCATTTAAACATTGATTGGTGACATTTAAACATTGATTGATTGATTGATTGAACGTTGTACAAAGCATTTGACTCTATCCCACATGACATCCTGGTCTCTAAACAGCAGATACGTGGATTTGATGGATGGACCACTCGGTGGATAAAGAATTGGCGGGATGGCCACGCTCAATGAGTTGTGGTCAATGGCTTAATGTCCAAGTGGAGATCAGTGACAAGTGGTATTCCTCAGGGGTCAGTCCTGGGACCAGTGCTGTTCAACGTCTTTGTTGGAGACATGGACAGCGGGATGGAGTGCACCCTCAGCAAGTTGACCGATGACACCAAGCGGTGTGGTGCGGTCCACATGCTGGAGGGAAGGGATGCCATCCAAAGGGACCTGGACAGGCTGGAGAGGTGGGCCTGGGTGAATCACATGGAGTTCAAGCTGGCCAAGTGTAGAGTCCCACACCTGGGTTGGGACAGTCCCCAGCACAAACCCAGGCTGGGCAGAGAACGGCTGGAGAGCAGCCTTGAGGAGAAGGACTTGGGGGTATTGGTGGGTGAGAAGCTCAACACACCCCAGCAACATGTGCTGGCAGCCCAGAAACCCCCCACACCCTGGGCTGCATCCCCAGCAGCGTGGCCAGCAGGGCGAGGGGGGGGATTCTGCCCCTCTGCCCTGGGGACAGAACCCCTCCCAGTGCTGCCTCCAGCTCTGGAGCCACCAACATCAGAAGGACATGGAGCTGTTGGAGCAGGCCCAGAGGAGGCCACTGAGACGCTGGGAGGGCTGGAGCCCCTCTGCTGTGAGGGGGGGGCTGAGAGCTGGGGGCGGGGGTGTTCAGCCTGGAGAGGAGAAGGCTCCGGGGAGACCTTGGAGTCCTTCCAGTCCCTAAAGGGGCTCCATGAAAGCTGGGGAGGGACTCTGGATCAGGGAGGGGAGCCATAGGACAAGGGGGAAGGGTTTGACCCTGAAAGAGGGGAGATGGAGCTGAGATGTGCAGAAGAACTTCTTTGGTGGTGAGAACCCTGGCCCAGGTTGCCCAGAGAAGCACTTGCACTGGGGCTTGCAAGTTAAGTTAAGGAAGAAGGTGGAGAGGAGGAACTCAGCACACCCGTATTTGAAGAAACTGCAATGTAAGTGACTGAGCCAACCTAGTGGCTCGTTCTTGTTTGTTCCTCCCTGCCTCTGTCCCCAAACTTTTTTCCACTTTCATTAGGTGTTAGTTGATTCAGTCACCTGAATCTCAGAGAGATTTAATAGGAGCTGTATCCCTTGAAGAAGGAATGAACGAGCTATGCCTACTCTTACAATACGTACCACGCAAGACACATAACTGAGTTCCCAAGAGCTAGGGTGCATTCTTTCCCATGAACTGCACTGAACAATCTGGAGACCATCAATAGCAGACAGCAAATTTCCACACAAAGAAAACACTCCTTCAACAAGCACTGCACGGTGGAGAGAATTTCATATTCATAATGCAACAATTCTGTGAGACTAAATTGTCAACCACCACCTTAATCCAGAACTTCAGACAGTCTTTTCAACTCTTTGGACGCACATCACAGGGTGCTCTAGTTTTAAATATAGAAACCATCACCTCAATTCAATATTCTGCTGAAAGCTAGTATAGTGAAGACCAGCGAGATCCAACATGCTCACTGCAGATCATGCCACTATATTGTTCAGTAGTCAACAGTTTGTGTGTTTATCTGCTATTGTTACAGACAACTGAGAGGTAGCAAAGCCATGAAGGAATGGTTAGAATGAGAGAGAAGTTAAAAGTGAGGACTGAAATACCAAAGCAAGATCTAAGTGCAGATTTTACTTGCATCTATAAGATTATGCTCCTCTGTAGGTGTTCCCAGATGAGGGCCCAGATTTGGGAGAACCATACTTCACCAGCCAAGCTGTTCCTTTGCCCCGTACAAATCAGGGTTTAGAAGCAAATATGGACACTACTTCACCCTGCCCTAGGGGCAAAAAAATATGCTCTTATCCTATCTCAAGGAGGGAGACAAAGATATATTTTAAATATGCCCAACAGCACTAATACAAGAGTAAGCCACTGATAATGGGTACCGGTGGGGCACAGCAAACGCACACAACAGCTCCTTGTGAAAGCTGTTTTGTCCCCCAAAATAACCCCATCCATCAGTCACTGGTGTATCATGGTAGTACCAGCGTATCAGAGCACTCCTCTCTGCCACAAGCTGAGGATGATGTACTACCATACCAACATACCATACCAACAAGTGCACTACCTCACCTGCTGACCTTCCACATTGTGGTGTGTTCACCTTTTCCAAACTGATGGATTAAACTGACTTCGTGCCAGTACTTGACCCATTCTTGTATTTCATTAATTTGTGGGGCCTCTGCTGGCACTACCAATCCACTTGAAGCATTAATAGAGATGCCAAAACTCACTGGGCATGGGGAGAATAAGGAAGGGATGATGGAGAAAAAGAAAAAAGGGGATAATATAGAGATTAAAGAAAAAAAGTAGTAGTTAACTGGCAACCAGACCATTCCTAATTCAAGATCACTGGCAAGGATCTGGTAAGGAGACAGATACAGAAGAGGGAAAAATAAGACTGTCATGTTAAGATGTTGCACCAATACCCAAGATGACATAGTACTCTCCAAATTACCTAATACACAGTTCAGAACTTTAAATGACACTTCAAGATTTTCAGAACACAAAACACATGAGCTTGAAATACAAAAGCTGTGTATCATGCAATGCAGTAGCTAAAAATCCACTCCCTTCTGTACCAGGATTACATGCACATTGTCACACCCTTAAAAAATTTATCCCACAAAACTTACTAGTATTTATTGCAAGTAATGAGAATGCAAGACTCAAGACAGGCCGTGGGCTCAGGTTCAGCACAAATCCCCTTTCTCTTCTGCTGGCTGCTTTCTCGGAGCGAGTCTGTCAGTCGGGATGAAGGCAAAGCCAAGAGCCACCCCTGCTGTGAGCATCCCAGCCCCAACCCCTGGCCTGCACACCCTTCCCGAAGGGCTGCCTGGAAAGGGCTGTGGGCCTGACAGAGACCCCATGTTTGACAAAACTACGCTGTCACCTACAGAAAGAAAAATAAGGAAACAACCCAAACAAGCCCAAATACATACGTATATAAATACTGCCAAAGAGCGGAGGCCACATAACACAGACGTGGTGGAGCAGCCTGGGGTAGGAATGATGCTGTCGTCTTTCCTCCAGAAAGAGCAAGGCCGCAGCTCGGTCACTGCCACCCCGCAGGCGACCTCCCTGCTACGCCGGGCTGCGGCCCCCGTCTGCCGCTGCCGGGTAGCCCACGCCCCGCTCCGCACCGTCGCTGGCCGCGAAAGGCAGCTCTCGGACCGAGAAACACCGTCCGACTAAGCGAGGCCACCAGCACCACCGCAGGCCCTACCAGGGCCCTGGCACCAGCGTCGGGCCGGCGCCCATCTTTACCTGTGATCGCTTTTTGCCCGACTGCCGCCCCCTCCCCCCCCCGCATCCCGGCGGGGCTTCCCCGCCCAGGCGCGGGGCCCAAGGAGCTTCCGGGGCCGGCACAGCCACACACCTGCGGCAGAAAACGCAGAAGCAGCCAGACAGCAAGCTGGGCCGGCCGCGCCGCCATACCGGGCCCGCTGCGCAGCCGCCCGCTTTGTTCCCGACCGGGCCGGGTCAGGCCCTTCCGCACCGGGTACCAGCGACCCCGCCCCGGAAGTCCCACCCCCCCACTCTCGGGAGCCGCTAACCGCCTCCGCCGGAGCACAGCGTCACTTCTGGCGGCGGCGAATGAAATGGCGAGCGTCGGCAGCGGTGGGGGCGCGAGCAAGATGGCGGTAAGGAGCGGGGGGTCGTGGGGCTTCGTGTGAGGAGCTGACGGGCGCACCTCCCCTCTTCCCCCACAGTCAGTCAGCAGCCGCCCGGAGGAGGGGGCCCGGCCCGGCGGGTTTATGGCCGCGGGTGCCCGCGGTGCTGCCTAGGCCCGCTCCTCTCGCTGTTCCCCGGCGCGGAGCTCTGCCCTAGGGCGCTTCCCGCAGCCGCGCTACCAACGGCGTGTTGTGGAGTGTGGGTGTAACTGGGGGGGAGGGCTCTTTTTCATTCGGCTTGCCCTCGCTCCTCTGCTGCAGGACAAGGAGAAGAAGAAGAAAGAGAGTATTTTGGACCTCTCCAAATATATCGACAAAACGATCCGGGTGAAGTTCCAGGGCGGCAGAGAAGGTGAGCCCGCCCGACGCGGCCGAGCCCCGGGCCGCCGCAGCGCAGAGCGTTCCCCGCCGTGCGCGGCAGCAGCCCCTCCGCGGGGGTAGGCAGCGAGGAGCGGGGGCTCTTATTTGTTCCTGTTGGCTGTTACCGGTGCGGAGTTGAGCTCCATCAACTTTTCTGTTAACCCCCTGGCTGCAAATTTATCAATGTTTCATCTGTCTGCTTTTCTTTCATCTTTTCTTATTAGTTGTTTTCAACTGATGTTTCTTCTGGCAGTGTTTTCACACTGTAAAGGCGCAGTTGAAGCAGAATAAAACCAAACGGGGTTTAACAGGGTATTATGATTGATATATGTCATCCCTTTCATCTCTTGATGTGCTAAGTACGTCTGGCGTTCATGGATTGTTTCAATATGTTTGACCATGACATTCCGTAACTTTCGAGGCTCTTAATGTCTTCCCCCCCCTTCACCTTCTCTTCTTACTTCCCCGTCCCTTCTGCCTTGCCGGATCCACAGCTATCTCTCCATCCTGGCTGGTAGTGCCATCTGTAGACGGCTTCTTTGAAAGTTCACAGCATGTTGTGTGAGAGATGCTTCTCGGTTTGCCCTTAAAAAAAATCTCATTTAAAGCTCCACTGGGACTTGGTGCTTACAAAGTTTTCGGAAGTTACTGATCAGTGTGGGGTTTGGGGTGGTGGTTGTAGTTCTTGGGCATTTGACAGTTCCATTGGATCTAGTGTTTTAGATTTTCTTCTCAAAAAATTAATGCTAAGTTCCTGTATGATCTTCATGTAACACCCAAGATTGTACAAGGCTCTTTTTTTGATTTGGGCTGATAGCAATGATAGTAATGCTGGTCATCAACAAGTATTTTTCAGACTGGGAGACCATTCTATATAGTCTTACATTTTTTTTAGTCTTGAGGAATCGTTCTTTTTTTTTTAGGACAAAGTGCTTATCTGTCTACTCTGCATTCCTATGAAGGCAGAGCTTATGCTAAAGACACTATGTTCCAGGAGGACACTTGGAAGATAGGTTTTCTGAAGAAAGCACTTCAGAATATTACAGTCTTGCCTCATTTTTTGCCATAGTCTTTCACTAAGGGTATCTGTTTGGTGGTTGGTTTTTTGGGGTGTTTTTTTTTTGCAGTGTGACTTGTATCAGTTTGCTATGTTGAAGTATTCTTAAAATGCCTCTGAAATTGGCTGGAAAAAAGGTTACTGTTTTGAAGAGCATTTTGAAGAATTGGTTGAAAAACCTGTAAGTTTCAATTGGCAAAACACAGACCTGGTTATTGTGCATTTGCACTTTCACAAAGAGGGCACTGTTGAGTATCTCTGATCTCCTTTGCTCTATAGCCTTGCTTGAAGGAGGGAACAGAGCTGGAGAGCTGAGTGTGTCCTTCATGCAGTCTTGTGTTGCTGTTTACCTGGTTTGGTCTCTAATCATTGTTTTCTGTGTGGTCTCTAATAGCAAGTGGTGTTTTGAAAGGATTTGACCCTCTTCTGAACCTTGTGCTTGATGGTACCATTGAATATATGCGAGGTAAGTAATATGTTAACTGTGAAGCTTCCTTTTTTTTTTCCACCCAAGAATAATTTTAACAGAAATCTTACAGCTCAGAGAGTCAATAACCAGAAACTGCAGGTTGATGTCATCCAAACTGAGACGTGTTTGTGATAAGTTGCAAAGAGAGGGATAAGGTAACAGAAGTTAGATTAAGCACATTCCCTGTGGGAGAACATTTTCGATTGTCCTTGCTTGAGCTCCTCCATAACTTATTTGGTGCTGTTGTCCTCTAAAGCTTAAATGCAACAGTGTGTCTCTCTTCAGATAAAGCCTTTGCCTTTGTTTATGCTACTGAAGGGCTGCCAGTTTGCTGAAAGCAGGAAAAGCATATCAGTAAGAGCTATCTTACTGTCATAAGCTCTACTGTAAATGCAGTTTTTGCATTTCTGTGGAACGAAAGCCTTCTATAGCTTCTTAGACCTAATAGAGCTATAGAGGGTTTTTTTCTTGCTATTTCTTTCTTTTTCCCATCAAAGGATAAATACTCCCATTTCCCTTTCTCTTCTCTGAAAAAAAAAAAAAACTTATCATATGGTTGGGCAGCGTCTTTGAAGTTTATTCTCTTGTCTGCTTACAGGGAAGCACCTGAAGCTTTAATTTTGCTTTTAGATGGGGGTTTTAAAATATAGTGCAATTTTATTGAATATATTGAGTAGGGTGGAGCTGACTGTTGCTGTGTGTTTCTCTGTCCGTCTCCATACACAGCCTTGTTTGGCTTGATCTGGGAAAGGACCAGTATGCTGTATACTTAGTGCATTCTGAAGTCAGGGTCGTCTTATGACTTGCACTGATCCCAAAATGTTTACCTATAATGGCATTTGAAATGGGATATCAGGGGCTTTCTTAATCACTTGTATGTATGCTCTTGATTAGATGAATGAAAAGGACTTTGAATTCTTTAAAAGATAGGTGTTCTGCTTTACATGCAAAGCTAAGTTCTTTATTACTCAATGTGGCATGTGCTAGTTTGAAAATTAAAGTAAATTGGTTATGCCTTGAAGACATCAGATATTACTGCTGCATCATTTTTTAGTCAATGTGTTCAATAAAACAATGAAGGGACACCTGGAAAAAAGAACGTATATATGGCTTTTGAAGTTGATGGAACTTGGTTTCTTTTCCTTATGCTGCCATTGTAACTGTGGCACTCTGCTTTTCAGATCCAGATGATCAATACAAATTAACAGAAGACACACGTCAGCTGGGACTTGTGGTCTGCAGAGGGACTTCTGTAGTTCTTATTTGTCCACAGGATGGAATGGAAGCTATTCCAAACCCTTTCATTCAGCAGCAAGATGGCTAATGCTTTCTTTGGATTATCTCTGAAGCCTTCAAGGGTGCAAATCATTGGAGAAAACCATCAGTGTGTGGGAAGCTTCCTGGACTGGGAGAGGAGTTTGTATTGTGTGTGTGTGTTTTAGTGTGAAAGAACAGTCAACTTTTATTTTTGTGGCTTTCCATAAATGATGAGAGGCTTTGACATGGTGTGAGAGAAATAAGTTCTGATTTTTATTTTTCCCCCCCTCAAACAAATGTGTAACTACATTTGTTTAGAGCTGACAGGAGAGAATATACTGTCATGGAATTGTCTGAGACCCTTTTGATCTCGTGAGATTTGAAACAACCACATAAAATTAGTAAAGAATGCTCTGATGAACATTGGTTATATTATTTACATTTTTAAATACATTAAAAAAATATTTAACCTAACGCTTAAGTACATTAGAATATGCTTCTTTTCCTCTTGAATGTCAGTACTCAGCAGGAATCATTGTGTTGTAGTCTTCCTGCTGTTGAGTTCAGTCTCTTTTGTCGGCTTGCTGTCCCACATGCAGGAAAATGACTTTCCTTGGATAGTCTCTTGTCATCACCTTTGCAAGCTGTGTAGCTAAGCAGATCTTTTCTAGCACTGGTTCCAGATCTTATAGGCTGTGATTGGTGTATCAGAAGGCTCCTGCATTTCTACAGAAGGACTGGACTACCTCCTAGGATGATTCTTGGCTGAGTGACATGAACCTTATGGAAGTATCTGTTTGATACTTGGAATCTTAGGGGAAGAATATTTAAGATCCTAATGTTCACTTGTAGGCAATGTCTGGAAAGACTTTATATTTTTTATATTGTAACTGTCCACTTATAGTTCTACTTGTTATAACTTGATTTGTAAGTAAGCATTTTAATTTCTTTTATACTGCAGAAATAGCAAGATTTGAGGATTTTTGAGTTAATAAATACAAATTAGTGTGTTCCTAAACGTCTGGTTTTCAGTCTAAAAAGTGCTCTACAGCAGTTCTCCACAGTTGTAAATCTAAATGAAATTTGTTCAGGAGGTTTTAAATGCAGCAAAAACAGGAGGGATGAGATCAGAAGCCATCCAAGGCTCCAAGACAGAAAATTGATGAGAAGTGACTGACAGCATCTGGTCCTTTTTCTGAGGACTTGTGCATTTCTGCTAGGCATCTGAAAGACTGTCGAGTAGAGGATGTGCCCGTAAGCTGTATGTAACCTGCTTTTGCCACCTGCTTTTACTGAGGACTGTTTATGAGGCAGAGTTTTGGTGGCAGCAGTGGTCTTGTTCCTAACAGGTGTCAAGAAACGTGCCAAGGACTGGTTTATTGGCTGTTCATTTTGGCAAGAGCATCATACTCCCATTCAATTCCTGGGTAAACTCTGAGAACTTGAAGTAAATAAATTCCACTTCAGTGTATCTGGCTTTTCCAAGAGGCTGTAAAACTAGGAACCAGTTGTCTTGTGTGGCGTATTTCCTGTGTAAACTTGAGTGCTTCTGGATTTTAATTTAGAGGTTCATTTGAGTGCTTCATAGGGCTGTCTGTAGAGCCATGCTCCTTCCAACATAAGTTTTTTCTAATGCTACAAAACTTGTTCTTCATGCAATTGCACAATTCAAAAGCAATTCCTTATTTAGAATGTTTGGAGCAGAACTTGCTCGCCCTCAGCCTGAGTAGTCATGAACTGTCCCCTGTGGGGGCGAGAGATTGCTGGTTATTGATAGCAGTTACATGCTGACCCATCTCTGCACTGTCTTGTTTTCTGAGTGTAGCGTCAGAAACAGACCTGTTGATGCTCTTTTGGGTGGATTCCAGGCTCTAAATGCAGAGGGTACAGAGAGATCTGCCTGAAGTCATGTATCAAGTGCATAAACTCTGGAGAGGGGCATGTTTCTGGCATTTCCTGCTCAGTTAAGAGGTTGCTTGGTCTTCACTGCAAGGCCCATGGCTGTCCTTTTCTGCAGTGCAGGCTTCTGGGTTATATTTGGAAGTCAAGTACATTAAAATAAGAATATGAAAATGATAGCTGAATTTTAAATGTGTATATGCTTTTCTATTGGATTAATTCCTAAATGTGATACTCTTTAAAACCATTTGTAACAGCAGTTTTGCAGAAGCCTCTCCCAGAAATGCAGGAGGGGAATCTCCAGGGGGGAAAAAAGTGCTCTTGATCCAGATAGCACTGTTCTGCTTGCGGAACTTCCCTGAGAAATGGAACTGAGGCTTGCTGGGATGGGCTTTTTTGGGTAAGGGGCATTGGTTCAAGGTCAATGCAAATCTCTCCACTTACAAGCTTGATTTAAACACTTTGGGAAAACTCGGTGTGGAATCAGCTGTTGCTTGTACTATGACTGTATTTATTTAGTGCATTGAGTTTGAGGATGACTGAAAAAGTGACAGCCATTTGGGTTTGATTGTGGAGGCTCATTCCTTCCTCCCGTATCTTACTATAAAGTTAAATACATACTAAGTACTGCAAGCAATCTGGAATTTGATATTAAACTTGAACTTTTGAAGGATGTGGCTTTGGGGAAATCGGTGGGTTTTTCCCCAGGAAGCTTTCCTGTGTTTTTGATTTGCAGAAGTGAGAAGTATTGTAATGCATACTTTTTTCCAAATGGATTTGATGTTCTACAATTTCTTGATGCTTGGTCAGTGCTTAGTGAGGTTTTGGTTGGTTCTCCTCTTTTCCTCCTCGTAATCCAGGCTCTTTGCTTGGCTTACAGCTCCCCTAATTTGCTGTGGTCTCACCCGGCTAAAGTCAATTAAATCTGCATGTTTTGGTGTGTTTGGTTTTTTTTGTTATGCTGCTCTCCTGCTATTGCTGCTCTGAAAGCAGCAGGAAAGACTGAAGATCAAGGCAGGAAGGTAGAAAACATACTCTATTTTTAGGACAAGATGGGCTTATCTTGTATTTATCCTAGCTAGGAGGATCAACTTTCCAGAGACCTCACATGCGTAAAGGCTGCATAAGGGCTGAGTTAATTTTAACTGCCTGGCAGTCGACAAGCATGGAGCCTGCACAAGAACAAGAGGAGCTGGGACCTCAGACAGAAATGATTGCAGACACAATTCTTGAGGTTGGAGATAGGCTCTTTCAGGTCAGCCGTAGGGTACTTTCAGCACACAGTCGTTATTTTGAAGCCATGTTTTTTGGGGGGGCAAGAGAGAGCTTTGAACAGTACATAGTGATCAGAGGGATTGATGCAGTGCCTTTTCAGGCGCTACTTGAGTTCACTTGCACAGCCCAAGTGCTTATAGGTCAAGAAAATGTGACCAGCTTACTGGAAACAGCTGATTTTTTTCAGTTTGACAGGGTGAAACTGTTGTGTGAGAAATTTCTGGAGAGAGAACTGCATGTTTCCAACTGCCTGGGCCTGATGACCTACTCACAGCAATTTGCCCTTATAGAGTTGTACGCATCTGCAATGAATGTGGCGCTCACTCACTGGGGAGATGTGATGTGCCAGGAAGAATTTAAGGCACTACCCAAAGAAGTGCTGATGCAGCTTCTAAAAAGTGATGACCTCTTCGTTTTGCGAGAAGATGTGGTTTTTGACAGTATTATGAGGTGGATAATGGAGGACCCAGCAACAAGAGAGGAAGACTTTCTGGATTTGGTGGATGAAGTCAGGGTCACTTTTCTGAGTTTGTCCTTCCTTGATGTCTTGGTGAAACGCAGCAAGCACCCTGGAGAGACAGACACCTTTTCCAGGCTAATAAAGAAGTTAGACAGCTGTCCTCCCCTCAGCTGGCAAAATATGAAACTGTGTCCTTACGCTGGTCGGAGCTATGACACCTTATATGTTCTGGGAGGAAAGCATGACAAGGAACAGCAAGAACTATTTCTCTTTCAGCCTAAAACAGGGACCTGGCAGGCTTGTTCTCCACTGCAGCGCAGGAACCTCACCCAATATGCAGTGGCATCAGTAGGTAATTTACAGAGAAGTGGGACTGAGCAAGTACAAACAGAAATTGAGACATGAATGCAAGGAGTTCGGCTGCTGCTGTAAAACCGCATTGTTCAGTGTTGCTAAAACCTTGTTCATATTCATTCATAGAATGGTTTTTTTTTCCTTAGTCCTAGGAGAATCTTAGACAAGGCTGAATATTTCTTTTAATGTAGCAGAAACTATTGAAATACTTATATTAGTTTTATCTGGAGTGAGTCTAATGACTTCACTTTAAGCAGGATATTTTTTGGCCTTCTCTTTCATGGTGGTTTTTCACAGATGGTGACTTCTGATTTATAGTTGCCATTAAGTTAAACTGAGCCATGGATGTTGCAAAATCTACATACCATGGCTTCCCTTATTTAGTGTTGGTAATAGTCCCATTTCAAGTAGGAGTTTGGACATGAGATCCTCAGACTCTTTCCAACCAGTGTTTCCATGATTCTGTTCAAGAGTGGGAGCAGGCTTGGAAGGACTTAGTGCATCTTGTAGGCCCAGTATATCTGTGCAGATGAGGAATAAAATACTGCAGACTGATACAGAGAGCAGTAATTTTCTCTTCTCATCTTAGACCTTTTCAGTACAGCCCAGGGAGAAATGAGAATTCCAGTTCTCAGCAGCAATTTTCCGTTTTGTCTAACTGATACTTTTCTCTGCTGTCTTTCCAGGGAGCTTCCTTTTTGTGACAGGAGGATATTTCCGAGATGAGTTTGTGTGGTATAGCGTGGATTGGGTGCTTATCTATAATTGCTTGGACGATAGGTGGCTGGAAGGGCCTGCCATGAAGAAGTCCCGCAATAGCCATTGTGCAGTAGGTGCAGGGCTCTACCTGTATGTACTTGGAGGGAGCACAGATGAAGGGATAATCCCAGCAGTGGAGCGCATAGCTTTGATGGAGTCAGAGTGGGAAAGCATGAGTCCTATGGCTCAGCCTGTGGAGAGAGGAGATGCAGTCAGTGTGGGAACCAGGATCTATGTGGTCTGTGGCCTGGATGAAAATGGGCATGTATATGATGGAGTGCAAAGACTGAACACAGAGACGGACAGTTGGGATGTCATCTCATTTTCCCCACTTCCAAGGTAAGAAATAATCTTCTGAGACTTGGCAGCAGAAGAAAGGTTCTGTTGTTGGTCCTGCTCCAAGAAGAAGTTGGACTGGAGAAATCCACAAGTCCTGGCACACCAACACTTCTGTGATTCTCTGTTTGAATAGGATCCTTGATATGAGGGCCAAGGTCACACTGAGTATTTCAGGGGCCACATCTTTCTTTCTATTGATTCTCATCAAGGGTTTCTTCCCTCCCAGGTATGACCTCTGCATCACATCACTGAATGGTGCTCTGTACACCATAGGAGGGGGAGCTTTTCGATTTGATGTGGAGACCGATGAATGGACCCAAGTGGATGAGGAATGCTTGACCCAGAAGTTCTTCATGGGATGCAGCACTGTGAATGGACAAATTTATCTCCTTGGACAGAGGAAGGGGAACAGTGCTCTCCCTGTTGTAATCCTTTTTGATCCCTACATTGATACGTGCCAGATCATAGATGACAAACTCCCTTGCCCCCTTCCTATTCATGGGTGTGTTACTGTGCGAAGATTTGATACACAGGCATGAGAGATGTCAGATCCAGCATAACCAGAAAAAAAAAGTTAGATTGTGTCCAAATGGTCTGTGAATTTCTTTAGCTTTGAAATTAGATCTGTTCCTTCTTAATTATGTATTTTTTTTTCCTACCAGGTAAATGAACTTGAAGCAAAAGTTATTGAAACCTTGTTGTTTACACAAAAGTTGCAGGTCATTATTGAAAATTATGGTCAGCATTGTTATCGTACATCAACTCCTTAGGATTGATGCTAAATAAAAGGCTGCTCTGACCTTTAACTTCCCTGTGTCTCTGTCCTTTGAACAGCTGGGGAGAGATAGGAAAGTCACTGCATCAGTGCTAGAAAATACTGTAGGACTAACGTAATAAATCAAGTGTGTGTCATGGGAATCTTCAGCAGGATATATGAGCTCTTAGTGCTGTAGGACAGGGCCAAAAAAACCCCAAAACCCAAACAACCACTGCAGTCAATGCAGTAGTGGCATCATTTTAGCCTGAAATAAGCAAGTTTCGCATGTTATGTAATTGTTGTTAAAATTACCTTTACTCCAGGCTGGAGAGCACCACAGAAGGAAGGAGGCTATTCTGGATTTATGCATTCACATATGTGATGATAACCACTTGCAAACTGGGGCACTTAATGAGTCTTGCTTCAGTTTCCTTAGTACCCTTTGGAGAATAAACATCACTATCCCAAAGCACTGAAATGAGGGTGTAAGGGGCAGGGACCTGCACGTACCCGTAATTAAAAGATGTGTATGAGGAAGAGGGTTTTATAGGCTTAGTACAGCAGATGGCCAAGGGTGCTCAGGCCTCCCAAGGATGGAGAAGTTGAGAGAGTGGCTGTCGCACAGGTCTGCTTGACTGGACAAGAAGGGCAGAGCGCAACAGCACTGACCTGACAGGTTGCACTGCAAATGTTACTGTCATCTATGTTAGCAGAGCCTGCTCTTTGATGTGACCCAGCAATGTTGAAAGGAAAATGTTCCTGAAGTGAGTGATTATCATTTTCAGAGAATGGGAGAGGCCTTAAAAACTGAGAGGTGTTGGTTAAAAGTCAACCATACCACTGTGAGAACTATGTCAGGATGGCAGGAGATACCCTGTCCAGGCCTGCAAATGTGGAGCTCTCTCAATCCAGGCGGGCTTCTGCTCCTTGGCTATAGCCCATCTGTCAGCCTCCAGCCAGGCTGTGGCATTGCCAACTCCATGCTGGGAGCAGAGTGGGTGCTTTGGCCATGGTGAGGCTGGCAGCAATGAAAGGTTGGGCCTGTTGGTTGATTGATGGCCAGTTTACTCTTGTGTCCTGAAGGCTATGTAAATCTTTTAAAAGCTGAGATACTCCTGTATCATTTAGAGCTTTAAAAGAAAGCATCATCCTTGGTGGACAGGGTGAAATGATTCCTGGGAAACCCCTTACACCACATATCCTAATGAGGAGTCTTGCACTCCCGGCAAAGTACAGCCAGCTGGGGCTTGGCAACATCCTTCTCGAGGTCAGTGTCCCATGGAGGTGGGAGGCTGGCTGCCTTTCAGCATTACTTGCTGCAGCTCTGGATGTCCTTTAAGGGAATTCTGGCCCAGTGCCTTCTGCTTTTCTCTGGGACATCTTTCCTCACTTTATTCATATAGTGAGTTGTAGAGGTCAGATGTAGGAGATGGACCATGGTGCTTCACAGCAGTGTGTTCTAGTTGCACCATGCTTCATTCTCCACCTCTTTGCATTTCTCGGAAATAGTTTTCCCTAGCACTTGTGTAAAACGTGTCGGGCACCTTGGAAGCATACTCAAGGCCTGGGTAGAACATGTATTTTGAAGACCGTGTTTGCAGGTTTCTGTGTATTGTTTATGGACAAAAATACCTATATGTATATTTATCACTCCTGCATTTTCTGACCTTTTGAGTTAGCAGTGATATCAGACCTCCACCAAGTTTCTAAGGAGATTTTCTACTGACATAAGGTCTGATATTTTAAAAAAGATTTCTGCATCATGCAAAATGTAGGTAAAACAGACTCTTCGGTTTAGGTGTAATTAATTTTTATATTGACTTTAAATCTTATGTTCTACTATAAATTCTGAAAATGTCATCAAATACAATATATTACAAAGTCATCCAACCCCTAAAATAACCCATTAAAATGTTAGTATTGTAACATTCTTATTTTCCAATTTTGAAAATGTCTAAAAGAAAAATTTCCATAGGGATTAAATGATAATTTCTAGTGGAAAAGTGTGCATTTGGAAGAGTTTCAATTGCTTTAAATTTTAGAAGTCTTCTCTCGAAATAGACATTCAGCTAGCAAAATCTTTTAGACACATGAACTATTTTGTATAACTCATACAACAAAAGCAGCTTGTATCAATTGGGCAGGCCTTATTTGCAGAAATGGTTTACCCTTCCCCAAAGCCTGACCATTTTGTACTATACAACTGAAAACTTATTTGCCTCTTAAGGTAGTGTCTTTCACATGCAAGTCCTTTCAGCAGGTGGCTGGCAATATCTTCTGAAAGTGCAAGTCAATTAAATCTTCACCGGTTGTAATTTATTATCTCATGAACCTTTGGGAAGGTTTTGAGATAGCCAAAGTTAGGTGTTACAGCTTCAGCAGCTTGTTAAACCCTTCTGCTTGCAGTGAGACTTTGGCTGGTAGGCCTTTTTTTTTTTTCATGGATAAATGATCATAGATTAGTCATAAAAGAATGGTCCCAACAGAAGAAGTCAAGAAAACATCTCCTGCAGTGACTTAACTGCCAGTAAATGCTGTGATGAAATTCACTTCCATCTAGATATCTGGTGATGCCCCAGGAAAACTACTGTGAAGCCATCTGTGAGCCAGTCTGGCCTCTCCCCCCAGGTCCCATTCAGCCTTCCTGCTTTTAAGAATCTGCCTGGCCATTAGTATTTTGCAGCAAGACCTGCATCACTCTTGGTTTTTTGCGAAATCTTCTGCTTCACTCCTGTCACTTTCCTCAGTGTCACTTCTGGCATCTTTTCTTTTCTAGAGGAAAGAAAGACAATTTAAATGAGATGCAAAACCTGTATCTTGGTATATATTAGAGGGGACTAGTCCTGTTTTCATTCACAGCACTGCTGTGTATACCTGACAGCTAAAATAAAAATAACAGGCATTATCATGTCCTTAAAGCTGTGTTGCAATTGTCCCTGCATTGGGACTTAAACTGCCAGAGGTTGACATTGTTACAGTTTCACCTAACTTTTGAACGCTTTTTTTTTGTCACCCTAATAATGTTCTTGTAATGTGAGCTTCTGAAAATAAGTTAGTATTTATTCTACATATAGTTAATCTGCATATTTTCCTGTGCACTTTATTAATGTCAATGCTCTGAAAGTCATCATGTATTTGTCCAGTGAGCATATTGATTGGTCTCCTCATTTCACAGTCATCTACAAACTTGATCACAAACTCCATCATTTCCTCCAGAAAAACTGTTTTTTCTCTTGATTTAGCTTCAATGAAGGAGTAGTTCAAGGTAAGCTGAAAGCAACACACCAGCACTGTGGTGGGTTTTTTTCTGGCCAAAGCCTTCACAAATCTACTCAGAGGCTACCAAGATGCCACCTGCTTATGTTAGCAAGGCAGGCCAGGGAACTGGCATTTCTGATGACAAGGTTTCTTTCAGTGATCACAAACTCTGGCGTGCATCAAAAGACTGTGGAATGCATCCAAAACTCAGAGGCGCAAATACACAGAGTGCTCTCTACCAGGTTCACCTGTTTGCTCCTTCCTTACTCCACTTCGGAAAAAGCTGAAAAGCTGTTAGGCAGTGAGGAGAAAGGGCTGCAGATGACTCCCATGTCACTAGGACACAGCTGCAAAGTAGAAAGGAGTTGCTGCTCTGATCTCCATGAGCAAAGGTATCTACACAACTCCCAACAGGTGACTTCAGAAGCTCTCAGGCTGTTGGTTGAGCAGTCCCATTTCTCCCACCCCCTTCCCTGCAGCCATGCAGGAGTCGCCCTGGATCTCATGGTCTCTCATGAGTAGTGGTGGCATAGAAGAGACAAAGATTTTTCGTACCGCACCATGGAGGATGACACCAAAGATCATCTGGATGATTAGATAGGACCAGAAGATGTGTAACAACTGCAGGACCATCAGGAAAGTGTTTATCACACAGCTTACAAGGAACAACTGAAATTTTGTCACAAAGTAGTAGTATGTGCTGTGGGAAAGAGAGAGGGAGAGACAAATCAGGAGGCAAAAGTACCTTCATGCTTATCTATGCAACTACTTGGCTCATGTGTCCCCAGGGCAGAGCGTGATGGACGCGCTCCACCCCTTAACCAAACTAGTACAGGCTCCAAAGGAAGTAAAGGCCTGAGCTGTAGCCGGGCCAAGAACTCCTCTAGTTTCAACCTGTTCTCCAAAAACCCACAAAGGACACAGTAAACATCAACACAGATGAGTTTGGAACACCGATCATGTGGTTAATGCATAAATAATAGTGGCTTTTCCAAAACATTTATCAAAAAGCGATGCAAGTGGTGGGTATGAGGAGTTTCACGCATACCTCTTCTTTTGCAGGCAGTTTGACTACAAGACAACCACTTTATCCCATAAATATAACAGCCTAAGTGAGCTGGCTTTGAGATCCCCCTGCACGGCAGCATGGCTGCACGGCAGCATGGCTGCACGGCAGTGCTCTCCTCTTGAGCTGGGACACCTCTCAAGGTTGCTTCTTGATGGCAGAGAGACCTTTTACCAACAGCAGATCTTTGCTAAGTGACCAATATAATGCATAACCCCGTAGTATGGTAACTTTGATTTTGCCTTAGTAACACTGCTTGCATGCTGAATTGATGTTGATGATCTGGATATAGCTGCACTGAGACTCCTCTCTGTGAAGGAGCTTAGAAAGCAAGGGGGTCCATTCTGAATCTCGTGACCCAACAGGAAAGCCTCCCTTACCCTTTGTGTCCTCCATCTCTCTATGAATCATTTTAACTCAAGTGTAACTCAGTTTTCCTTCATATGTTTTCTCATGCAGAGAGTGAACCTTGCCATTGAACTTTGTGAAGTTGCACTTTGCAACATCATATTAAAATTGCTTTGCTAACAAACAGTAGTTCTTTAAGTGATCTAAATCACCCATTCACAACATCGAGCTGAGCTGTACTAGGGCTGCACCATCAGGCTCCATGCTCTGCCTAGCTCTCGCAAAGCATGTCCTAGGGCACCTGCAGAAACTCTGTATTAAAATCTCCAACAATGCGATAGTCTTTGCAGAGAGGTCAGTTATCAGAAACCTGCAATGCTTCCCAGAAGTACCAGGAACCGGCAGCATTTCTCCTAAAATAAATCTGGAGAGGAGCAATGGACAAAAATTAAAAAAGGGGACCCGGCCACTGGCACTAAAATAAAAAGATTATAAATTAATTTTTTTAACTGAAGTCAGGAAAGAGTTGAGGGTACAGATGAAAAGTTGGGCAGTGCATTATTTTTGCAGAAGTCACAGAAACTGACAGGGACAGACAGGAGGAAAGCACTGGTTAGGAAACAGAGAGCAGTTCAGCTCTCTGACAGCTCTCTGAGAAATGACAAACACTAGTACATATCCTGTTCCACAAGTTATCTAAGACATGAGATCTAAGACATATTTGAAGCTGCGAAACTGTTGGATATAGTGTGTATTTGCTCTGCTTTTGTCCTCCTAGATATTTGCTTCTGGCTGCTGATGCAGACAGGTGCTAATCTAGATGGACCCTTGGTCTGACCTGGCATATCTGTTATCTTCTTTGTCCTCATGGTATGATACAGAAGTTGAGATGGTGGGGCTTGACTTTTTGCAGTGGAGACCACTGAAGTCGTGGTTATTCTGTTTTCTTTCTCAGGAACATTGCCTCAAGCTTTCATTGTTTTTCTCTTTAAGAGGGAGCCATGTCACCAGCAGAACCTGGGACTTGTTATGCAAAGTCGGCCTCACAGGCACCCAGACTAAATGCCAGCAAGACCAAAATTCAAAACTCAGCATCTTCAGCGTTGGTATGGATCCAGGGCAGGAACAGAAGACAGAAACACAGACTTGTTCCTATGTGTGTATAACATATCCCATTAAAAAAATTCTTCTGGCTATAATAAATGAAATGTTTGGTTTTGAAAGAAAACAGAAACCTTAAACTATAACACAAGTGTTGTGGAATGAATTTCTGGAAAGTTAACTGGGATCACCTTTTCCCGGCAACTTGGCAGTGGTAAAGAAAGGGGAACAATTTCAGCATAGTTAAAGGCTGGGAGTGTGATCAGATATGTGTAGGCAAAAGCCATTGCCCAAGACTGGTGCCTGTGTGTGGCTTCTGGAGGAATCATTGTTGATACCCTCCGAGCATGTCAAGTATCCTACCTCCTGAATTCTTAGCCTGGACTCATGATTTTCTTGTTTTATTTCAGATAGATGGTGGGTCACCAGTGGTGGGTATGCCATTGTTTCTATATTAATTTTATCTTAATAAAGCCTTAAGCAGGCCTTAGTCTGCTGAAAAATTCTTGGGAAATTCAAAGCAGTACAGTTTGTACCTTTTTTCTCTTGTAGGAACCAGTGTTTTCAACAGGAGGAGGCCACTTCCTACACACTGGAAGAGTCAAACCAAATCTTGAGCAGGAGTAGAGGAGGATTACCCTCAGACTGTGGTAGGGATGGCTTTAGGTAGATGGAGAAAGAAGTCCTAAAACATTCCCAGTGCCACAATAGCTCATGAGAAGTCAGCTGCTGTGGCTGCATGGTAACATCTTATCACAGCATGAGAGACAGCCCCAGGTAAGAGACAGTCCCTGCCTAGGAGAAGCAGTCAGAGCATGGGAATGGAGGGGCAGAGGCTGTGGCTCCAGTTTAATTAATTAATATCGTTAAAAACCTGTTGTTTTTTCTGGGGGATTCCTCAGTTCCAGTTGGATTAATTTTTGAGCTTACCTGTAGTGTCCTGTTCCCTGCCTTTCCTTCCCTCAGGTCAGGTGCTCCAGAAGCAAAAATAGCACAAAACACCCGTGTTGAGAGAACATTAAAACATAACTCACATCAACGGGAAAAGGACAAGCCGGGAGATGATGAAAACCACAGCAAAAACAATAAAGACTGCTTCGCAGACCCGCTTCCATTTCATGTAATGGAGCATCTTGGCAAGCTGTAGAGAGACAAAGTGCCCTATGTCCTGTGTGCCTGTGTTCTCCTTCTAGGGGACTGAGGGATTTCCCATGTCCTGCAAGAGTTACTGGACTTGTGGGGGTGTGTCCCAGACCCTGTGCACTTGATCACTTTTCCCCAAGAGCAGTAAATCTGATACTTCTTAAATGCTTAATGTATGTTTGTGGGCCACTGCATCCACATGCGTCACGTGTAGTAAGGCACACAGTTCCCAGTGCTACCCACAGACACCAGTACAGATCTGCATTTCCGAGTGAGGGTAACTCACCTCTAAAATGTAATCAGAGGCATCATGGACTAGCATGACTATCATCCCAAACCGAACAAGATTGGCACAGTAGGAGACAAAGATCAGAGTGATGGTAGCGATGTGGTGGATGATCTGTTCCTTAAAGTCCTGGCATGAGAAGAGAGATTACATGTCACTCTTACCTTGACTGGGAACACCTGTTCCTGGATGCTGCTGCCTCACTAGGATGTTCCAAACACCTCCACAAAGCATGAGTGCTCCCCACTGTGCTACAGCTCTCTAAGATCCTGCACAGTCCTGAGAAGAATGAGCATCTTTATGCCCAGTTCATGGAAACCCAGACAAATACCAGTGAGGTACACATAAGTGCAAACATGTCAAAAGACAGATTTTATAAATTTTCCATTAATCAATCTGCCCTTACAAAATTACTTTCTTAACACCCCATATTTTCCTTCCAGACCCCTCCACTATGTACTGAAGAGCTTTTTCTAATGACAATAGATTGCCCTTTGCCTGGGGCAGGTTCTAGCCATGATGGAGGCAGCCTTTCAACCTCCTTGTGCTGCCCATGGAGAGGGACCATGGTGTGGAGATACTGCAGGTGGGGAATATGCGTTCTCACGTCTCAGGTAGAGGACCTTGCTGGGTGGTTCATTCCTGCATTGTGTACACAAAGGCAATGTTTTGGGATATGAGAAGGTGACGACTCAGTGCGCTAGAGAGATTGGAAAGGGCAGCTCTGGCCCAGGAAGGATCACTGCCGGGCAGTGGATTCCTGCTTCTTCTGGGGAGCACTGCAGATGTCCAATAACTGACCTGTCTACAAAGACTATTGAAGTGTTGGCAATTTTAATACAAAGTTTCTGTAGGTTCTTTGGACCCAGGACATGCTTTGCCTGGGGAAAAAGCATGTAGTCTCTGAAGAGAGAAGTGATCATCAAATTAAACAATCAAATAAAGCTGAGATTGAACCTTAGCTTGTGCAGTTCAGCTATATGGCTCTGAGAGATCTCCACTGCAGACCAAGGCAATGGCAACAGTGGATGATGGGTCCATGGGGCCCAGGATCATCCCACACTGCAAAAGCCACACATGCAGTACCCTCATCATAGCAGCCTAGCTCCCTTGAATCAAGAGGACACAGCCCTGAGCAGGGTGGCACCTGAGACCAGAGCTGGGAAGGGCCATGATGTCATGTCCACCCAGTGACTGTCCCTTGGCCAGGTGTGGGGACCCCATGTCAGCCCTCAGCGCTTCCCTCGCTGAGCTGGCAGTAAGGCCGTGCTGCACACGAATGGGACTCAGCGCAAGGTGCAATAGTGGGATATGAGAGCTGCAGGGAGACCCCCTGCTCAGGGGTCTTTGCAGCAGCATGTGTGTCATGTCCTTTGCACCCCCAGGGAGCTGACAACGGGAGGGGAGATCCTCATGACAGGGGCCGACCAAGCCAGCTCATTGCAGTTGTGCTGCTGTCACTCACCTTCCTCTTCACGTCGAAGGGTAGGGTGGCCACCAGAGAGCAGTAGAACGAGAGCTCCAGCAGGTAGAACCAGCCCAGAGCAGGTGGGAGAGGCTGGAAGACAAATGACAGGCAGTGTGACACCCCTGCCTAGCCCTGGGGGATGGGAGAGGGGAGGCCCCTTCGTTCAATCCTCATTTGGGACAGCAGGGCTTGTTCATGCCTAAATTTTCATGTTCCCTGTGACTGAACCGTTTGCTGACGCACTGTCAAGCCTGGTCCAAAGTCAGGACCAGCCCTGGCCAGTCTGCAGAGGGCCTAAGAGGAGCTGGGGGTCTCCGCTACCTCTCATCTCCATCCATGCTTCGAGAGGCTGAGGGAAGTCCTGACCACCTGATTCCTTTTGTGGCCACGCACATGGAGCTGCTTCCAGCCAGGCATTGGTTACAGAGAAACTCCTTAAGAAGAGGTGACTGCTCAGGGCAGACACTCTCCATCCATATGGAGTACCTACAAGGAGCTTGTCAAGAAGACAGTGCCATGCTGTTCACCATGGTGCATGATGTAAGGATGGGAAACAGCAGGCATAAGTTGAAATGAGAGGCGTATGTAAGGAGAAACATTTTCATAACTGCAGTCCAACAGTGCCTAGAGAGCTTGTGTTGTCTCCATCCTTGAAGGTTTTCAAAATTAGACTGGAGAAAGCCTTGGGTGAGCTGGTCTGAGCTCACTGCTCAGTGCTGTGAGCAGGAGATTGGACAAGAGACCTCCTGGTCCCCCTTCCAATATGAATTATCCTGTGAATCCATGTACTTGCTGCTCACCTGTTGTGGAAATCTCAGCCAGCACACAGTATGGTCCCAAAACCAGGGCTTCTGTGCAGAGAGAAGGCATCAGTAAGAACCTGTAGCCTTTCAATGACATGTAATGACCATGTGAAGAAGTACTTCAAGAAGTCAGTATGTCCATGCTAGATACAATCTACATTTGAGCTCTGTAAAGAGTGGTTGACAAAATGCATTGGTCATTAGTGAATGCGCAGGATGTCACACAGATGGCTTCGATACACAGTGGGCAGCAGCCCCAGCCAGGACATGGTCTGCTCTCGGTTGAGATGCAAGGGCTGTGTGTGGGTATCAGTGGGGAATCACTTACACAATGATCTAAGACAAGGAGAAAACCATGGTAACATCACTGATACCTAGCCAGGTTTACCCAAGGAAAGGGGGACTTCTGCTGGATCAGGACTGGGGATGGTTCTGCTCCATGCCCTTGAATTTGTCCTTCTTTGGCTTTGGACCCTTAGTCATAGTCACACATGATCTTTGGAGGGGCTCTTTGGAATGGCCCAGGACTATTGGCCTCATTTGCCATGAATGACAAACCCTTGAAAGGTGTCACTCCACAGCATCACCCTGTTCATGTACTTACATCATACAGGAGAGCAAGCCCAGAGAAGAATGAAGTTGAATAGAATGTAAATCTCCAGCTAAAACAGAAAAAAAAAAGGAATTAAAATTTCCTCCATTGTTGGAATAGCTCCTCAGGCTGTGCCCAGGACACTGCAAAGCCCACAGGGGAACCTATGCTTGTTTGGACAGGGGTTTGAAGCACGTCAGATCTGTTTGCGCATGCACACAACAGCAACAGGATCCACAGTCCTCCCAGGCTCTGCTTCCATCCGTGCCGAGCCCAAATTCCCAGCATACTCCATCAACACTAAACAGAATGCAGCATGAGCACCGAGACACCTCTACCTGTCTCCTTTTGTTGTGGGTGTTTGTAATTACCTGTGCAAATGCTTCTATACCACAGCCTGTGTGAGGTACTGAATTTTTGCTAGTGATGGCACAGGAACACTGGGAGTTTTATTAGTTTGCTCAGAAATGCTGCAGAGTGAGGAGCTCTGAACAAGATTTCAGGAGAAGAATATTTTTTAAAAAGCATAACAACAGTGTTCAAGCACTGGATTTTTTTCAGATGGAGAGTAGATCTTGTACTTGAGGGGGGTCTTTGTGTGCATACAGCATTAAACCTCAAGCTGAGAACCAGAAAGAACCTGATTCTTTTGACTGATACAGTTGGTGACTACTTTCTGCGTTCTGACTCCATCTATTTCTGAGACACGCAGGAAGATTTAATGAGAGAGCACACAGATTGAGGAAAAGGAATGCTACAAAGATTTCACTGCTTTCCAGTGTTTTTCAGTTTTTACCTCCCTCTGTTCATGGCTTGCACAGCCTACTAACTGCACTTCATGGATTCATTGTATGTCCAATGATCCATCCTGAGAATATTTTAAAATTTTAATTTCGTATCAAGATCATCTTGGAAAGAAGTTTGACACATTTTACAAATAGCATTACTGCTCAGAGCCCCTCCACCATCTGAGATTTAAACCTGATCTGCATCAAGGCCAGTGGACTCTTTTGAGGTGACTTTAACTTTTTAAAGTTAAAAGGGAAGGAAGGAAGTTAAAAGGAAGGAAGGAGGGCTCGGTCAGCACTGCATGGTGGTTCTGTTGCCAGTGTGTCAGGCACCAATACAGGTTAGGCATGGACCTGCTGGAGACTAGTTCTGAAGAGAAAGTTCTGGGGGTCCTGGTAGAAAGCAAAATGACAATGAGCAAGCAGTGTGCTCTTGTGGCCAGGAAGGCCAACAGGATCCTGGGCTGCGTAGGGAAGAGTGTGGC
>VXAK01016746.1:400473-429988 GCA_013399435.1 Arenaria interpres
TTCAAGACCCGCCTGGATGCAGTCCTGAGTAACATGCTCTAACATGCTCTAGGCAATCCTGCTTCAGCAGGGGAGTTGGACTAGATGATCTCTATGGTCCCTTCCAACTCTAAAAAAATTCAGTGAAATTCAGTGTGTAGTGATGGGACGCAGCCTCATGGTACAAAGCCTCCTTTCACAGCTGCAGCTGGCAGCGTGGTCCTCTGGGACTGTGTCTGGGGCTAAGGACAGGGCAGGGGATGGTGATGATGTGCAGACCTTGTTGGAGGTCTCCGTCACCAAAAGCCTCTGCTGGCCACCTACCTGGACTCACAGAACTTCTTCATCAGCCCAGGCCGGTCCTGGGCCCGCCGGTGCCGGAACCAAGTCTCCACCTTTTTGACTGGCAGGCCACTTTGCTTGGACAGTGAAATAAGATCGCCCTAGAAAGCAGATCAGGGAAGCAGGATTTAGCCTTCCTAAGGCTGTCCCCATGTAGGTGGGAAGAACTGTGCTCCAACAGGCTGCCTCTGCAGATCTGTATTTCCCTGAAGAACACCTTTCTTTGGGAAAAAAATCATATCAGCTCTATTTGCATTTGTGAACTCACAAATAATTTTGGCCATTTTAAACCTCCAATTCAGGCATATCTAAATGCAGGTTCAAAAGAAAACACAGGCTCTCCCTGGTTAAATTTTGACAGCTGTACACAATGGCATGCAATGTCTTTGCTATAAAAGTCTAAATAATTTTTTTTTCCCAACTCTGATGTAATTTTGACTGATAATTACAGGTAGCAACTTGAAGATGAAAGAAGTTTTAGCTTGTGATGATAAACAAACAAGCACATAGTTCATTCAGTAATGTCAGAAAAAAACATCTGAGCAAAACATTTGAGCGACTGCCCACACACAGGCTGAAAAGCATCATTTCCAACATGCTTTATTTTATGCATGAATTCCAAATAAAACTACCTAACCTTAAGATTTACAAACTGTGATTAAAATGAATGTAAAGATGTGCTCATTAACATTTTTTAATTAATCTGACAAATCTTTATACAAATTTAAGTAAAAAATTATTTTTAAAATTCATACATCAGTGTGAGTCATGATGTGGACCTAAAGAGTGAATGGAGTTTAGTCCAGTTGATGGCTGGTCACAGTGGTGTTCCCCAGGGCTCGGTATTGGGGCTGGTTCTGTTTAATACTTTTATCAACAACCTGGATGAGGGGATTGAGGGCACCCTTGGTAACTTTGCAGATGACACCAAGCTGGGCAGGATGTTGATCTGCTGGAGGGTAGGAAGGTTCTACAGAGGGATCTGGACAGGCTGGCTGTATGGGTCGAGGCCAAAGGGATGAGGTTCAACACGGTCAAGTGCCGGGTCCTGCCCTTGGGTCACATCAACTCCATGGATGCTCTAGGCTGGGGGCAGAGTGGCTGGAGCCGCCTGGGGAAAAGGACCTGGGGGTGTTGGTCGACAGCAGCTGAATATGAGCCAGCAGTGTGCCCAGGTGGCCAAGAAGGCCAACAGCACCCTGGCCTGTGTCAGTCATAGTGTGGCCAGCAGGACCAGGGCTGTGACCATCCCCCTCTACTGGGCACTGGTGAGGCCCCACCTCAAGGGCTGTGTCCAGTTTTGGGCTCCTCAGGACAGGAAAGACCTCAAGGGTCTGGAGCATGTCCAGAGAAGGGCAATGAAGGAGAAAAGGAGGCTGAGGGGACACCTCGCTTTCTACAACTCCCTGAAAGGAGGGTTGGTCTCTTCTCCCAAGGAACAGGTGATGGGACAAGAGAAAATGGCCTCAAGTTGTGCCAGGGGAGGTTTAGGATGGATATCAGGAAAAATTTCTTCACTGAAAGGATTATCAAGCCTTGAAACAGTCTATCCAGGGAAGTGGTGAAGTCGCCATCTCTGGAGGTATTTAAAAGACTGGTAGATGTGGTGCCGAGGGATGTGGTTTAGTGATGGACTTGACAGTGTTAGGTTTTTGGTTGCACTTGATCGTACGTATATTTTCCAACCAAAATGATTCCATGATTCTGAAGGACTTGTAGGTCTGCTAAAAATAAGGAGCCTTATCCATAGACTCCACCCAGAGGGGGTGATGGCTGCCTCCTTACCAGAGCCAGCAGCTCTCACACGACCTACTGTATTTCATAGGCAGCAGCTCAGGAGGTGCTGGGACTGCAGCTGTTGAAGATGTTGGGAGATGCTGAAATATTTGCTTATATTTTTTCTTCCCTGGGAGGGTGGCTAGCAGTAACTGACTTGCCTGTGAGGCTGGTTTGTTTGGGCTGGGGTATCTGGACAGAGAGAAGGTGTTGCTCGCCTGGGCTCTCAGGACACGGGGACACAGGGGACACTCACCTCCTTCGGGGTCCTGCCCAGCAGAACATAGAAGTCTTCCAGCGTGGCATTGGGATGAAGTTTGGGCCTCAGCTTGTTACTCACACCCAACCTCTGGCCCAAGGGTAGAGCTACAGTTCTGCAAGAGGAAAGAGTTCAGCCAGGATAGGATGTGTGTGCCTGTGCTGTGAGCCAGGGTCAGCCAACAGCAAGATCCTGGCAGTGCCATATCCTGTGTATGGCTGCACTGCCCCAGGGGTCCAGCACTGCCCTGAGTGCTCACACACCCAGCCCAAGGGGTCCAGCACTATCCCAGCTGTACATGCACAGCCCATGGGACCCAGTACCTCTCCAGGGGCACACAGGAAGCCCAGTGCCTCTGTCAGATCAATGCTCTTTCTTGAGAGATACACTGGCATCAAAGCAAAGGTGAGGAACGCTGGATGTGCAGTGGAGACAACAATAGCAACTACAAAGTGAGCAATAATTAATTCCTCTGCTGAGGCCCCAAGATGCCTTGCATTTCTCTATGTTGCAGCACATGCTGATCACCTTTACAATGCCCCAAGCAGTCCAGACCATGCCATGAAACCAGTCTGCAAGTGTCTGAGTATCCCATGTGCTCTGTGCCCAGGGTACCCAACCACTGGCTAAAGCAGGAGCCAGGGACAGAGCACATGGGGACATGCTGGTTATTGCAGGAAACACTAGCTTTGCAGGAAACTGGAAGCTGGAACACAAAAGGTTCCACTTGAATATAAGGAAAAACTTCTTCACAGTGAGGGTGACTGAGCCCTGGAACAGGCTGCCCAGGGAGGTCGTGGAGTCCCCTTCTCTGGAGATTTTCAAGACCCGCCTGGATGCAGTCCTGAGTGGCATGCTCTGACATGCTCTGGGTAGTCCTGCCTTGGCAGGGGAGTTGGACTAGATGATCTCTATGGTCCCTTCCAACTCCAAAAAAAATTCAGTGAAATTCAGTGAAATTCAGTGAAACACCAGCAAGGCTCTAGTGAGAGGCACAGGTTTCTAAAATCTTGTTTCTAGGAAGCTAGGCAAGTGCAACACCTTTGAAGGAAGACCTGATGACCCTGGAATAAATTCTGACTCTTTGTACAGCCCCTGTCTGCCACAGCTTCTGCCACAGCTAGGGGAAGCCAGGTCTCCAGGCAGACGGGCCAGTGCTTCCCCAGCTCCTCTAGGCCACAGGAGAAAGATCATGTCCCAGCTGAGAGCAGCTTTGCTGAGCACCCCCTGCCTGAAGTCCTGCGCTGCCTGGTGGGGAAGTACCTCAGCAGTTCTGCCCATGCTGGCAAACTGCCCCGCGTTACCTGGTCAGCTCCCCGATTTCCTGTGTGAGGTTGGTCTGTACCTCCCCATGTCAGGTCCTCAGGAAAAGGGCCCCAAAGCCCATTCTGAATCCACCTCCTATGCTGAGCCATGTGGACCTACCTCATTTACACATGGGTCCTGGGGAGATGCCGGTCAGTCCTCCAGGATTCCCTGGGGAGGACCATTTCCCTCAGCTAGGGCACTAGAGTACATCATCTCTGACTGAACTGGGGATCTCTGCTCCTGAGAAAGGAGAGCAGGGCAGAGCTGGGCAAAGAGCAGTGGTCAGAGCAAAGTGGTCCTGCAATGACCTCCAAGAGCCATGGTCATCTCCTCCTTCTGCCTCTGTGCTGAGTGGGGGCTCACATAACACCTTCAGGAGCATCCCAACATCCCTGGGAGCATCCCAGGGGCTCCCAACACTGATGTACCCAGAAGATCTCTTATCTGTGTGGCAAGCTCCCACTTGGACTCTCTCCAGAGGGACCCTCCACCCACAGCCGCAGTGTGACCGATGGACAGACTTTTCACACCTGCTGGTGCAGGTTACGTTACAGGTACAGGAGAGAGGGAGGGCAGGACAAAGCTGCCACACAAATACCATATGCCACAAAAAGCGGAGATTCCATTATTCTTGGGGATGATCCCCTGTCCACTTTGTAGTGGTCAGGAAGCAGGTAAGGATTAGTCTGGAGCACCCGTGCAAGACATTGGTAGCAACCAGCACAGGAGAAATCAGATTTGCTGCACTCACCTTTCAAAGATGCATCGGACAGTGATCAAGAGCAGGGCACCGGGGATGCAGAGCAAGAGGTCCTGAGGCTGCGGGTACTGTATACCCTTCATGTCTTCCCAGGTAGCTCCAGGTGGCAGCCAGTATTCATGGTGCCAGAACCCCTCTGACAGTCCCATCCCGGTCAGATGGCAGGCGCAGAAAGCAGAGGCTCTGGGACTCGGCAAGCAGGTAGCAGCAAGGCATAAGACTCACTCCTCAATCAGGATTCCCAGCTCAACAGCTTGTCATTCACACTCCCCACCTCTCACTCGATCCCACGAGTATGACTTCAGAGTAGCTGAAATAGCATTACTTGTTCTGACCTGCCTGTCTTGGAGGTGGGGCAAGATGTCCTAGTACAAGAAAGTAATTTAGTGGGTGTCAAGGAGGTGGCTACCTTCAGTTACACTCTACTGTACAGATGACTGAAGTCCCTACATGGTGACAGGAACAGCAGGAGCTTCTCTCTTGCTCTCTCTCTCTACCAGCCTTTTCCCTCCCAGGCTGCAAAGCCCTCACCTATTCATCAGCTCAGACACCTGGCAGAGGGTGTGGATGGAAGTCTCAGGGGGGACTGGCAACAGCCATTAAGATCTTATGGCACTCTTAGGACCCCATAAGCCTCAGTTTTCATTCTTCCATCTTGCCCAGCAACATCCCATCCTAGTTGCATTTTGAACCATCATATACTGAGCAGTAAGGTGAAATACTGCTCCCCAAAACTATTCAGAAGAGCTAACACTCAGCTCAGCACCTCAGGACACTTCCCCATGTGCATTGCATTGCTCTCCTCCATATTCAATTTCACTTCTGTTTTATCACTCAGTCTCTCATTACTGTAAGTCTTTCTGCAACTGCTTGCAGTCAGTCTGCATCATCATCAACTTCCATTATCAGCCAATTTCACCATCCGCTTTTCCCTCCCCCTTTTTGGGGCACCTGCAACAATACATAGCTGCAAAATACCAAATCCCTGTTGGTCTCTCCTGGTAACCTCAGGTGGATTTCTGTAAGTCTGTGGTGAGAGCCCTTTCTGAATGCCTTTGCAAAGCTGAGTAGGTAGCAGGTTCTCTCCTCTGCATGTGCTCACTCACTCTTTGGGATAACTCCAGCAGAGTGAGACATAATTTCCTCATATACAACCCATGGAGACTCTTCCCTATAATGTTATGTTCATGTTTCCACAAATTCCAACATTTATTATACTTTGTACTGGTCTGACCAGTTTGGATGTCACACAACAGATGGCTGTAGCTCCTCACATTCTTAGAACCATCTTAAATTTTTCTGATAACAAAATGATTTGAAACAAAAAATGCCATTGGTAGTTGGTAGTTTAACTCCTTTTAGTACAAGTTTCCTCTTGACACTTGAGTGAACGCCACCCAGGTTTGAAGGTTTGCTACTATTCAGTTAGTCTGTTTGCTGTAGAACATCTTCTCACCCATCAGCTTGAGACGGCTCCTCTTAGGATGTGACCTCAGCAAGATGTCAGGTACTGGACCCTCTCTAGGCTTCTAAGCAGGGAAGTCATACACAGGCAGCTCATTGAATTTTTTGGCTCTAACTTTATCTTCTTTCAGTGTTTTTGCCATATGCTTCAATTATCTGTGACTCCTGCAGTCTTTCCAGTGTTTCAGAGACTGGTATTACCTTTCAAGCTGTTTCTCAAGATATTTCTTGGCCTCTTTATTGCATGCTCACATTAATCTGCCAAAGTTACAGGTCCTTTCCACTTTCCTTGTTTAGACATGACTTCAGCTTTCTGAACAATGCCTTGCTGTTGCACAGGGATGCCCTTACCTGCAGGCACTGTATCTCTTGTACACATGCGAATGAGAAAAGCGATGTCTTTCAAAGTACAGCCATCCAAGTAAAAGTTTCCTTGGGCATATGTGTCTAAATGAAAATTGTTGTGGATGTGCATCTCTGACGTTTCCTGAGTGTGTGCAGGGGGAATGGAATGATTGTGCCAAGCTGCTCTTAAAATAGCACTACCTACAATTTTGGGCCAGGATGGCCAGATGCCAGCCTGGGGGCCGTGCTTTGCCAATCCTTGACTCACCCACCACACAGCAGCCTGGGAGCACCAATAAACATTATTTTTCTTGTAGTTCACTTGGAGCTGAACACCTCATCTCCTACAACTGCTTGATAACATTATGTGATCAGAGGTTGTAGAGAGGCAGGGGTGGTCTCTTCTCCCAGGGAACAGGTGACAGAACTAGAGGAAACAGCCTCAAGTTGTGCCAGGGGAGGTTCAGATTGGATATTAGGAAAAATTTTTACACTGAAATGGTTATTAAGCCTTGGAATGGGCTGCCCAGGGAAGTGGTTAAGGCACCATCCCTGGAGGTGTTCAAAAGACAGGTTGACATGGTGCCGGGGGACATGGTTTAGTGATGCTTTTTTTTTTTTTTTTTCATCAGAATTAGGTTGATGGTTAGACTAGCTGATCTTGAAGGTTCCTTCCAACCTAGATGATTGTGTGATTCTATGATTCTATGATGCACGCACTGTGATGCCTCCCCTGTGCACATGGTGTGATAAAGTTATGGGGAAATAGATTCAGATTCTGCTGTTGTGCTCAGTGCTCCATCTGCTCAGCAGGGTTTTTCAGCAGACAAGTGACAGTCTTGCTGCAGGTTTTCTACAACAGCTTCTCTAATCTGGGGGCTGGGACGCCTCTAGCATGGAGGAGGTGGAGGGAGTTGATATACTAAATTCATAGATACTATCACAGCACTCATAAGCTTCCAACACTGGAGCAGACATGAAGTGAGAAGGTGGAGCAACACGGGGAGGAAGCTGATTACATACAGAGCTTCTTTAAGCCATACCAAGTTGATGGCAAGAAAACAAATTCGGCAGTTGATTCACCCCCGTGACTCATCACTGCCATGCTCAGTTCCTCAGCTAAAAGCAGCACTCAGTAGTTCTTAATCAAGTCCAACAGCTCTCCTGAGTCCTTGATGCATCCTTTCACAAGAAGCAGATTTGCATCCTAATGAGCTTATCTCAGTCTTCAGGGGTACAGCAAAGCCCTGAGGCTAAAATTCAGCTCACATCAACATATGTCTACAATGGCTCCACAGTGCATTGTAGAGTCTCTGGGAAGCATTCTGCTCCTCAGGTCAGAGGTGGTGTGATTTTACAACAGGGATCTTTCCTCACCTTGTAAAACCTCCTGATTAGGGACAGACATTAGTTTCTCTCCTCCTGTCTTTGCAAGTCCAAAGCATCTCCTCAGTGCTGCAATCTTGGACTTGCCACTGCCCTGACAGTACCAAGTAACATGGCCCGCCCCTAGGTCTAGTGTAGGGGTCCCCCAAAGTGTCCCTTGTTCCAGGGACAAAAGCAGCTTTATCTAGTAGGAGACAAATCAGGTGGCTGCAGTTCTCTACTGGCGTGGCCCAGTATGACTGCGTGTCCTGGGTACACAACATCCGCTCCACACATGCTGCAGGTGTACCAGCCTTGGCAATGGCACCCACACGTGTCTCCCTCATCACACATTCACCTACAGGCGAAACTAGCCAGGTCACCTCCTGCTAGTTAAAGAAGCAGAAAAGAGCCCAGACAATCAAACCTTTCAAAAGTAATTTATAGAGAACGTTTACATTCCTTAATACAAAATGATATATAACCATCTCTCCTGAACACATCATCTGCAGAGGAGTGGAAAGATTGTAGACTCGGATTAAAGAAACATGACAGCATTACAGTACATGCGCTTTGACCCTCAAATTAGCTCGAGGTTTCAGAGACAAATTATCTTCAGCAAATATGAATTTAAATGACAATGCAGAAACAGATGCTCTCCTCCCAGAGCATGTTACTGACCTGGAATCACCCACGCTGGAACCATTTTCCCACCCCCCATCTGAAATTATCCAATATATTTTGACCGAAACCTAAGATGAGCACATACAAGCTCAGCTCAAAGCTCTCTCAGTCACATCTCAGATGAACTGAGTGGATTCCTGAAAATCCTCATGTCCATCTATGCTGTCACTTGCCTTTTAATTTTAAACATATTTATGACCTTCTCAAATCAGGGATTTCCTTGGTCCATGGCCCCCCTAGTTAGCACTGGCCCTTACTGGGCACATATAGGGAAGTGTCTGCATGGCCTTGGCGGTTTATGTCCCTGCACTCATTACAATGAATCTGTTAATACTTTTGTTTCACAGGTAAATTGTTCTATAAAGAAGAAATTTGCATCATACTAATTAGTGATCACATAATCCTTAAAAGGAATTATAGAATCCAAAGTCTCAGACTACACAGTATGCAACATATTTGACATCTAAACAAATTGGATCAGAACTGCATCATTACTTCACGGACTACAGCTTTAAATTTGCTGTTCTTGATACATCTAGGCAAAGGCCCTAAAGTTAGAAGGCCACATTAAAGCATTATTCCATAAGGTTCAGCAGATCTTTTCTGATCTTTTTTCCTCTGAGGACAGGGGAAATGTACTCTCTTCTTGCCACAAGCTGACTCTGTAAACATTTCCTACTGTGCAAATCACACCAGGTGAAAACATGAACACTTAATCAGTGTTGTCTTCTCAACTATCAAGTTCCTTGTCACCTCCTTTCTTCTGACTGCCCTTCCTTCCAAAGTTTAAAAGATTACCTGACAGTTGAGACACAGCTGCCTGGATCTTCCAGTTCTTCCAACTATGATTTCGGTGGGTACTTTCTCCAATCTGGGCTTTGGAGTTCCCACTTTTGTGGCAATAACGCTGACAACAGAAGGGATCCAAGATCCATACCATTTCAAAACTGGTCATATGGCACAGAGCAGCATTTCCTTTGAGAAGAAAATGTTTTTTCTTATGTCTTTCCAAAGCTTTCATTCCACTATGTTCAGTTTTAATTTTCTGAGTGTGTACAGGGCGCCTGCCTTCTCAAAAGAGGTGTCCCCATACTAAGATTCAGAGTCTTACACTTGTTAGCCATAATCATTAGTGCCAATGGGCCAGCGCCTCCAGAGGCTGATCAAAGCTCAACAGATTCCTACTAAACAACATTAGGTGGTTAAGACTTGAAAATGCCAGAGTTTACCCACCTTTTTTCTTTTTAAAGTATTTTTAAGATTAACAACTATGGTACAGTCTAATAAAAGGCAAACCACTTTGATCCCTTTCTATCTGCTTCAAGGCTACAACCTATAGTAAATTTTTATTGAAGAATGACCCAAAACTTCCTTCAAATATTGCTGACTATAAACACTTCTGTTTATGGAAAGCAGGAATTCAGCTACGATACTGCAATTGCACTCCATATTATCTACACAGTGAGTAAAAGTGTTTCTAAAGACGGTGCACTGGATTCATTAAAGACCAGATCAGAAGCATGTGAGCAGTTGCTATCTTTCCTTGACATGGCCATTGGTGAGATGGTTTCTGTTGTTCAGTGGCTCAGACTCATTCCTCTGGATATAGTTGTTGCTTGTGACATTGCTGAAATATGTGATCCCATTTTTCTCCTTTTCATTAATCTTTTCGCTTTCTTCATCCTTGTCACTTTCTTCTGTGTCGCTTCTCATGTCCTTTTCCATCTACAGAAAAATGTAAATGAGAAGCAATACAAACACAGAAGTCTGCACAAGAAGCAGTGCTAGCTGAGCCACAGGCTGAACATTCTGCTGCTGCTTCAGCCACCTGCCTTTGGCACACAGTTCTACTGTGCCCTGTCAGCTTTTACATCACCTTTGCAAACAGATTATCTCTAGCTCTTTGATTTCAGTCTCAGTGCAATCTTAGCTGTGACCCTGGTAAACATTACAAATTACTGTACAGGCTGAGAAGCAGCACCAAACCAAGGATGCCCAGGACTGAGGGCAACCGTATAAGACTGAGGAGATCCATGTTGCTGCTTTTGCCATGTTCCAAAAGGGACAAGGAGACAGCTTCTGACCGCACTAGGCCTGCGTGGCCGTAGGTTGAGCATGCTGCTTTGGACAGTTTGAAAGCGTATGCTTTCAAACAAACCAATAGCTGAACATAAAGCCACTTAACTCTGATTACATTCAGTTTTATGTTCAGGTTTTTCTTCTTGCTATTGACTGAAAGATCCGTAATCCACTTTTGTAAATATTTGATTCATTGCCTTAAAAGGAAGACAAAGAAGAAACAATGTGATAAAATGACAGTTTAGAAAAAGCAGCCTAGCACTTGCTGGCTTCACAGGCGGCTTCTACTCTGCAATACAAGACAGCAGAACTGGAGACAAATTCACAGTGCCACACTCCTTGTTGGAAAGAGTGCTCTGAGAGAAAGCAGCAAACCTCTTCTGTGACCTGAGCTTCGGAAACTGTTCAGGGGCGTATCAGCCGCTGCACGGACACCTGTAGTCTCTACTTACTCTGTCTGTTCTTCTGGGGATATGTCTTGGATCATATTAAGAAGTCTAATTCATCTGATGCTCTTTCTAGAGATCACTAAACCCAAATGCAGACAGGGTTTATAAGAACCTAAACTCGCACTGAATTCAAACTGCCTCCAAGGATAATATGGGCAGGAGATGCTATCTTCCGTTAACAAACTAGACCTCATGTCATTCCGGAACTGGCAGTTCAGGAACTATGCAGGAGTCTTGATCTGCAGTATAAGGACAAATAGGAATCAATATTCCTAATTTTATCCATTCATGGCCATAGAACATGGCTGAGGCCTTAAACCTAGCAAGATTCACAAGGGAACTTATATAGCTGCATGAATTACAGTGATGTATTTCAGGTTGCCTGTATGAGGGAATGAAACTGGTACTTCAGCATGCAGACTGGGTTCTAATTACTGGGAATTAGGGGACATCATGTGAGAAGGCGGCACAGATAATCCTGTAGCCAGAGAGAAAAACTCTGGAGATCAGAAAGGTCCACGAAAAGAATATGAACTTCTGACTAGAGTGAGAATTTCATGGCTCTCAAAAATGGGAGAATGTCCTGTATTCTTGCCAATACTGCTTTGGGCTACTCAATATCGTACTTGAAATGGATCTGTTTAGGACGATTTATCTTTGCCATTCGCTGCTCTTTATGGAAAGCTCACAAATACATTTTTGCATCAAAAGTGGCAGATGATTTTTTGGTAAAGTAGGGAAAAATTCTGGACATACTTCAATATTTTTCTCCCCGATGGTTCATTTCTTTCAAATAGGGCTATTTATTACCTTATCATTTTACACTGTAATAACTGCAATAGTAATTCAGCCCACACTAGAATTAGGAGAACAACAAAAAGGCATCCTCAGTTATGTCTTCATTTTCTGCCCTGTGAAGTTTCTGTTTCCTAATTTGCACGTAATTTGCTCTGTGCTACCTTACAGGAAGGCAGATAAAGAAAATGGGGACAATATGGATGAAGATGAGCCTTTAATGCTTGTTCTCAGTTCCCGTAACGCAGAATTCCCCAGTTGGATACTAATAAAACAACTCATTCTGGGCTATGAGGTCAACTCCCACAGGCACTGACTTGCTACTCCTGGACTCTGTCTTTGTCATGTGGCCAATCTAATGCCATTAGGTCATGCCTTTGATTTTGGGAAGAATTTCATGCTGAGCAGCAGTTTGGTCTCAGCAAATACTGCAGGCTATGGTCAGAGACAGTGGGATGCATTTCACTTATGTTTATACAGCTGCATCTCAGACATTCATCTAGGATTGTTCTATGACTGACAGAGGTGAACACCACTACCTGGGTACAATCTTGAATGGATTATGCTTTAGGCAAGCCCGTTTACTGCTACGAAAAGAGTCCAGACAGCTAGTTTAGACAGAAATATCTATTCTGTAGACATCTACAGCAATATAAAACAATCCATATGAAACATGTATTAATGGTCTGGACGATGGGGCAGAGTGTACCCTAAGCAAGTTTGCTAAAGACACAAAACTGGGAGGAATAGCTGATATGCTAGAGGACTGTGCTGCTATTCAGAGAGACCTTGACAGGCTGGAGAACTGGGCTGACAGGAACCTTGTGAAGTCCAGCAAAGGGAAGTGTGAAGTCCTGCACAGGCACCTGAGGAAGAACTCCAGGCACAAGTACATGCTGGGGAATAACCAGCTTTTCGAAGAAAAACCTGGAGGTCCTGCAAGTTGAACATGAGCAAGAAATCTGCCCTTGCCCTTTCTAGCCTGCATTAGGAGTGTCGCCAGCACATCCATGGATCCTTCCCCTCTACTCAGCACTGGTGAGGCCACACCTGGAGTGCTGTGTCCTGTGCTGGGCTCCTCAGTACAAGAGAGATATGCACACACTGGAAAGTCCAAGGAAGGGCCACAAAGATAATGAAGGGACTGAAGTATCTCTCATGAGGAAGGTTGAGAGAGCTGGGGCTGTTCAGCCTGGAGAAGGGAAAGCTCAGGGGGATGTTATCGATGTATATAAATACCTGAAGGGAAGGAGTAAAGATGACAGAGCCAGGCTCTTCTCAGTAGTGTCCAGTGACAGGACAAGAGCCAATGGGCACAAACTGAAACAGGAGGCTCCCTCTGAACAGCAGGAAATGTTTTTTTACTGAGAGGGTAATTAATGAATTCAAGTTGGAAAATGCTGAAATGCACTGGCACAGGGTGCCCAGAAAGGTTATGGAGCCTCCGTCCTTGGACTTAGGCAAAAGCTCTCTGGACACGGTCCTGGACAACCTACTCTTGGTGACCTTGCTTAAGCCAGGGAAGGGCTTAAGCCCGAGGTACCTTCCAACCTCAGCCATTCTGTGGTTCTGTGATCTCAGTTACACTGTAATTAAAAATCCTGTACTATAAGGGAAGCACTTTTGCATTGGCCTTACCTATCATGACAACTTTCTCGCCTTCATTTCTTAGTTTTGTTGCAAATGTAAATCATACTGTATGAACTGTTGGAATCCTTACTCAAACATCACTGGCTTTGTTCATGGAAATCTCCCCTGGAGTCCAATCTACATTTGTCTCGAATATAAGCATCAGAAATGGACTCAGTATTGTAGTGACTCATAAGAATTTCACTTGTTTTGGGGTCAACTTTCCCTAATAATATTGAATGTTCCTTTCACCTCACTGTTAGCAATGTACATGTATAATTTCACTACTCCATCCCAGATGAACCCATGCTCCCAAGCAGTCTAGGTGGGCCCTCCTTCCCCATGTGATGTACAGGGGACTACAAAGTGATCCATACCGTGCCCTGGAGGATGAACTTGTAGACCATGTGAATAATTAGGCAGGACCAGAAGATGTGGAGCAGCTGCAGAGTTATCAGGAGAGCATTCATGAAGTAGTATCCAAAGAAGGGTTGGAATATCTCCATGGAGTAATAGTAGGTGTTATAGAGCACTCTGCAAAGAGAGAGGGAATTGCAGTGGACGGAAAGCGTGTTGTTAGTGGGGCTGTAACTGAGCCCCAGAAAGCTCTAGTCACAGAGGAAGTTTCAGGTCAGTCACCTTCTTCTCATATATAACACGTGAGCCAAGTCTCAGCTTCCCACCAGAAATAAGCAGGGTAGAGCCACAAGCCAAGAACTCCACCTCTGCAGTATACTTCAGGAATTTAACATCACTCTGTGAACTCCAAGCAGACCACCCTAGTTTACCCCAAGGCACGTGCAACAGCAATGTGGCACTGTAGCCTATGCAAAAGTCAGTGACATATGCTCAAGGACTGAAAAGCAAAGGCTGCAGCAAATGATTCGGCAGCCAGCTGAATTATCCTGTCTTTTAGAAGGCAGCTTTTCTATTTCCCTTGACTGAAGCAGACTCACGTGTAGGGGAAAATGACCAGGCGGCTGATGAGGAAAACAGCTGAGAAGATCATAAAGAGGCTGTCACAAGTTTTTTTCCACTTCATGTAATTGAATATCTTAGTAGGCTGGAAGGAGAAAGAACAATAAAACAGCAGGCCAAGACAGTGCATCTGCACATACTCCAGGAGGCTAATGAGCCAGGTACAATACAATCTGCATGCAGGTAATCATGCCTCTTCCTGGCTCTCTGGAGGGCATCCTAGGCTGGGTCAGGACATCAGCACTGAGTTATCTGTGAAATACCACAATGCTTGGCCTATAGTTTGTTAGATCAAAAGACACCCTTTGGCGTCTTTTGGTGAAAGAGCACCATTGCTAACTAGGCTTTCCCTGGCATGTAAGTTGTGGAGCTCACCTCTAGGAAGCAATCAGAAGCATCATGAATAACCATCACCAGTGTCCCAATGCGGATGTAATTGGCACAGTATGAAAAACTGATCAGGAAGATGGTTGCAGCATGATGGATTATTTGCTCCTTGAAGTCCTGAAACAGCAGAGAATAAAATCCATAACACACCTTCTTCGCGGGTTAAAGCATGCCTCCTGCAGGTAGTAATGAAATCTCTCTACCCAATGACTAAGAAACCTCCCACCACAAGAGACCATGTAACTCTTTTACCAAACACATTTTAGAAATGTAGGTGACCAAGAGAATGGAGAGTTTATGGTGTAAACTGAGGATCTCACAACAAAGGAACTCTCTCCCTCCACCAGTAACAGTCCAATGATGGTGCAAATCAGAAGACAGAATAAGAGACAATAATTCAGTACAGACAAATTCAACATAAAGTTTTCTTTCTGTCACAAAGCAGTGCCCATATCTATCATGCCCCCGTGCCTGCCTTCCTATATGCACAATCATCTCATACCCCTGGGCTCGCTAATGGAGACTCACAACCACCCTTTACTTATAAGGGTATATTCGCAGCCTCAGTGCATGTGTATGCCTATATAACCACCCAGCACTCTCTCTGCTGGTGCACCGGCACATAGCAACACAGGCAGCTTAACTGGCAGAGAATCACCTCTTCTGTCTCTACAGTCAGTGCAGCCTAGAAGAGTCCCAGAAGAGCCATTTTTAAGTTTGGATTTCAAGTCTGGATTGAGAACTCTGCAGTAGTTTGCACCTTTCTGTGTCAGGATTTATGCTCTCCACTTCCCAGAGGAGAGGGAAGCCAGTGACTGGGAATGGAAATTCCTGGGAATGAGTGAGGACAGAGTCCTCCAATACCTCAAGACTAGCACCAGATGTGTGGTCTTGGTGATCACCCTCCTGAGTGTTTTTGCTTGATTCTTCCCTGAGGCTGCCACTCACCTTCCTCTTCACATCACAGGGTAGGGTGAAGACCAGTGACCAGTAGAAGGAGAGCTCCAGCAGGTAGTACCAGAACAAGGAAGGTTGGAGGGGCTATGAGAAAGAGAGCGACAGCAAAATATTCATCAGGTAAAGCAAGGGCTGGAAGCGAAGACTCGTTCCTAGGCAAAAGAGTATCAGATAATCAACAAAACTGGTTCTTGCAGCTTCGAGGGAGGAATACTTCAATTGAATCATGCGGTTGCTAACTAAATGTCATCTGTGCTGAGGCAAAAGCAAATAGCAGTCCACTGTACTGCACCATGTAGAACATTTAGGGAACCACCGGGAAGATCCTGAATGGTTTTAGGATTTCTTCAGCACTCTGCAGATTCTTGAGCAGTCAGTACAGAGCTTTAAAACCTATGTAAACCATTTCACTATGGCGAACTAAGTAGGTAGCTGCTGAGTAAATAATTCCCTTTAAGGATTCAGGGATACACTTCAGACACCTTGTAGTCTATCACAGATTTTTCAGTTTAATCAAACTAAAGGGCAGAAAGTGCAATGTCAGTGTTAACAGTAATCTGCATTCTTCTGGGTAATTTTTCCAGGGTTTTACAGCTGGAAAACTAAAAGCTCAGACCCACTAAGCACAGGTATGTGCTATTTAGCAAGTAATTTTTTTGCTGTTGCAGCACTATATGATCTCCTTAAATCTGAACCTGTTTGATAAAAAAAATAAATTACTACCACTAAAGTGGCTTTGCAACTAGCATTTCCAGAGAATCATGGAGTATGATGCTCCCAAGCACCAATTTATTTGGGCTTTCTCTACCCAAAATGTTGATTTATGGCCTTCATAGATTTTAGTTTGTTTTCCTTTGTAGCCACAAGAGGAAGCAGAGCTGGATGTGCTGGTGCTAGCACGGGGGAAATTAACATCTCCCAGGCCCTATGTGCTGTTCATGCTCTGGAGGCTATCCAAAGAGGAGCTCTGGATCAGAAGAGATTTTTTTTTTCCCCAAAGATAAGATTATTTGGGAGAATTGGCATTTCTTTTGTCATTGTCTGTAGCACAGGCCATGGTCTGTTTAGTAGAAATTGTAGTAGAAATTTTTTGTTCCTGCTAATGTCCCAGTGGGACATCACTAGCTCTGGTTTTGGTCTTTTCTGTTTGTTACAGATGTTGGAAAGCGTGTGTACTCGGTTTGCATGGCAAGGATTTGGTAGCAGGGGGTGGCTGCATGGGGGGCTTCTGTGAGAAGATGCCAGAAGTTGCCCCATGTCTGACAGAGTGACTTTCAGACAGCTGCAAGGTGGACCCACTGCTGGCCAAACCTGAGCCCATCAGTGATGGTAGGAGCACCTCTGCAATAATGTATTTAAGAAGGGGTAAAAACTGCTGTGCAACAGCAGCTGGTAGAGATGGGTAAGAATATGTGAAACAACTCTGCAGACATCAAGAACAGTGAAGGAGGAGGGGAGCAAGTGTTCTGGGCACCGGAGCAGAGATTCCCCTGCAGCCTGTGGTGACGACCATGGTGATGCAGGTTGTCTCCCTGTAGCCCATGGAGGTCCTTGGTGGAGCAGATATCCACCTGCAGCCCATGGAGGTCCTTGGTAGAGCAGATATCCAGCTGAAGCCTGTGGAGGACCCCACGCCAGAGCAGCGGTATGTGCTCAAAGGTGGCTGTGATCACTGTGGAGAGCCTGTGCTGGAGCAGTGTCCTGGCAGGAGCTGTGGCCCTGCAAGGGACCCACGCTGGAGCACTCTGTTCCTGAAGGACTGCATCCTGTTGAAAGGACCCAGAGTGGAGAGATCCGTGGAGGACTGTCTCCTGTCAGCGGGACCCCATGCTGGAGCAGGGGAAAAGTGTGAGGAGGAGGGAGCAGCAGAGACAATGTGTGATGAACTGACTGAAACCCCCATTCCCTGTCCCCTTGTGCCACTCAGGGGGAGGAGGTGGAGAAGTCAGGAGTGAAGTTGAGCCCCAGAAGAAGGGAGGGGTGGGGAGAAAGTGTTTTTAGATTTGTTCTTATTTCTCACCTTATGCTACTCTCATTTGATTGCATTAAATTAAATTAATTTCCCCAAAACAAGTTGTTTTTGCCTGTGATGGTAACTGTTAAATTATCTCCCTGTCCGTATCTTGATCCATCAGCCTTTCATCACCTTTTCTCCCCACTACCCAGTTAAGGAGCTGGGAGACAGAGTGGATGGCGGGCACATGGTGGCCGGCCAGGGTAAACCCACCCCAGTGTGCTCTTATGATGGCTTGGATTGTTTTTGAAAAGACATGTACTCCAAATGTACAGAACAGGACTCAAGGACCTCTGTGACTTTCAGTCTTACACTCCTGTTCAAGAACCACCTGTTTGTATCGTTTGACTTTTACACTGAGCTACATATTTGCCCCTACAGTTTCTGCCTTTGAGCAACAGCGGATTGTTTGGAGACTTGGCTTGAAAGATACCACCTCATTCTTCACTCCTTTGATCCGTTATGTTTCCTGTGACTCACACTGTTAAAATTTTGCATTACATTTCCCTTTATGGGTTTGCAATGTACAGTCACAGGGTCCTGCTCTAACTTTGACTGCCGGACCAAAAAGCCCTGGAACATAGGCAGTCTTCACTTTGACTTGGTACTGGGATCAAGTTTTCTTCAGCCTCCAATTAATGAAAGATTTTATTTCCTACCCAGGAAATTGTAGTACTGTAAAAACCTGTGCATGACAGTTCCCTGCACACTAATACAGGAGATTACTATCCAGCTAGAAACACTTACCAGCTGCTCTCATAGGATAGAGGAACCTCTTCCAAAGTTGGAATCAGATTTTCCACTTTAATGAAATTTAGCTCTCTTTATTATGTCTGCTCTGGCATCCACAGCAGCATGATATAGCTGTTCTATAGCTCCTGCTACAGAACAGGCAATAGTAGTCTTCTGTAGAGAATTCAGAGCACATAAAAACATAAGGGGAAAGGCAGAGCAGGCAATAGCTCTTGTGCTCACCAGACAAAGCCCCACTCTAACTCTTTCAACTTCTCAAGTTATAGGAGTGGAAATAGGAAAGGAGGCAGCTGGGCAAAAAAGTGCCTGGCTTTTGGTTGCTATCTTTGCTCCTTGTGTTGAGGAACAAGGAGTAGGTTTTCTGCCTGGCTGGCAATTTTCATTGAGGTTATTCTGGTTTGGGCTGACAAGAGATGTACGCTTTCCACCACTGGACAGCTTCTCACAGTGCTGCTAGAAAAAACTCAGAATGTAGATTGTAAAACTGTAAGATAGCATTTTCTTAACTTAATGGGAATGATGCTGTATTGCTACTGGCCATACTGACAGTTCCACTGGGAAACAAACTCCTTGGGGAGCACTGTGGACATGATTCTTCAGTCGAGCTGGAAGTACACAGCATTCAGAACATGTGCTCTGTTCCATACATGCTGCACTGAAGTCTTTGCTGCTTCTCCTCTGGCAACACGCCCTTCTCTGGCCCCAGTCTCCTCTACAAATTAAACAACCTTGGAGCATTCCCATTTTTCAGTTTCTTGGCTCACCTGGTCAGAACTCTCACTTTCCCTTTATTTCTCCAGTCACCTCCTGCTTGCCCAACTCACCCTCTATTGTGTTTAGATTACACTAGATACAAAGATGTTCTCCCTTGACGAGGATCTGGCTTTGAATTCTCAGGGCTTGTGGGTCTGAATTTAATTCAGTGCCCTCTCTTTTGTCACTAATATAGCCTGATTTTCAAAAGATATCAAAAGACAATACCTGATTTATAAGAGCAATTTTCCCTCTTGCATGACTCACCTGTTGTGGATATCCTGTCCAGCACTCTTTATGGTCCCAAAGCCAAGGTTTCTGGAAAGAAAATGCAACATAAATGTGAGAATGCCAGAGGAATTCTTCTCTTATCAACTGTCTAACTCCTGCTGTTTTTTACTTCTACAGACTTCGTTGTGTTTTATTACAGGTAGAGCTGCTCACAGTGTCTGGAATTCAGTTGCCAAGAGATTTCCACTACAAGAACCTGCAGTTGCTTGCAATATTGCCAATTTGTGGCTATTGTGCTGGAATTTCACATGCTGTTTACCCCACTTCCAAATAAAATAGCTCAGGGAAGATTTCTACCAACTTGTTGCAGACTTCTACAAGTTTGGGGTGCTGATAGTTATGCTTTGAATATATTACAATATTCTTAGAATGATTTCATTAAGAATCTCTGAGGTTTGGACAACACTTAAATGATATGAGAAGGCTGAAAACTTGGGTGTCTGAGACATGGTTTTTCCTTTAATGGTGAAGGATCATACTACAGTCTGTTAAGTAATTAACCACTGAAAAGATCCTGCTTTGTTCACACTTCATATAAAATTGGTAGTTTAGAACTTGGCAGCTTCAAAACTTTCATAGAAACATGGCAACTAAAGTCCCCAAAAGTTCTTCCTGCACAGAGCATGGTTTGACCCTTTGCTGTACCCAGATTTGATCAGAGCAAGCTTATCCCAGAGTACACAGTGATGGAACATAATCTATGCCACATCTGTAAAGGTAATTTTCTATAACAGTTCTGTAAGGTTCCAAATATCAGAGCTAAGAGCAAGAAGGCAACATTCGTTGTTCTCTTACTCAGCACCTTCTGGTGCACGAGCATTACTGGATGGGAAGCAGGAAGCAGTGTTTTTTTATGAGCGGTGGTAGTTAGGAGCAGACACAGCCTCCTGCTGGCTGGGAGTGGGGTTGGGAGTAGGATTTACAGCAAATACAGGTACAGAGCCAGGAGAGATGTGTGATACTGAATCAGGGAGGACAAAGCAAAAACTCTGAACCAACTATGGCACACCTCGTTACCTAAAATAGAAAGAAACCCCAGATGCCACAATTTCATCATTCTTCTACTCTCAGCAAAGAAAGCCATTTTCTGGTGGCCTACTGTGAGCTAGCTTTCTATTGCTACCTGCTATTCCACTGACTCATGGGCCAGAGGTTTTTTGCTATCAGTCTAAAGATACTAATATAGAATTTAAACACTTGGTTTTTTTCTAAAGAAAGAAAGGTGTTTCACAAAAACAAATGCATGTTAAAATACTACTCAGATTACAAAGTAAACATGCAAAAGTCAGGAAATGTCACGTGCAAATATGCCCTGTCATATTAATTCTTTGTCTTTCTTTTTAATGTAGGCATTTTGGTACAATTTTAGGTAACAGAATAACATGCTATTTGCTATGGGATCTAGAGTTGATGTCTGTAGGACAGATGCCTCCTTTTTTTTGTGAAAGTTGCACGTGTGTACTGAATAAAGAAAAGACTTTCATGAAAAGTGAAGATGACCTTTCTTTACTAGAATGGTCAGGTAATATGCAGATCAGGATTTTGCCTCTTTTGTTGCCACAGGGCTCTTGTACTATACTAAGCAGGTCTTCCATACCAAACTCTCACAGCTGGCCTTAAAGAACAGCATTCTAATTTGATGTGCAGATCCACAAAACACTACAGTTGGGAATTAGATATCTTCAGTCTTCTGCTAGCTCATCCTGTGATCCTCCTAGAGTACCTTAAATTCTAACTTAAAAGTCAGTGTAAGTTCAAAAGTTCTTCACTTGTTACATTAATGAGAAGTTACAAGCATAGTTTGTGCCTGTTGTACTGCTATCTGCAGGTTTTCCATTACTTAACTCCTCAGAAGGTGCCTGGTGACTTTTGTAAAACTCACATGGGGAACTGCATTCAGCAAAAGAGCCAGGGGAACCTTTAAAACACAGCCAGAGGATAACTGGTGCCCCTAGTCCCAGCTAAATGATCACAGCTCAGTGATTAGAGCGTAGGCATGGCTTCTATTAACTCTTCTGCCTGTTGAGGTAGTTCAATATCTATCAAGAGAATCCATTATTTACCAAACCAGAGAAAAGGCAGAGGCATGTGCCTGAACCAATCACATCTTGGGTAAGGAAAAGAAAATTAATAAATGAAATTATTAAATTGCATTCCATACTCCAAATGAAGCATGAGCTTTTAACCTTAAACAGGTACTGGATACAACACACAAACAGGCCTAGCAGCTTCCGTCTCAGGTAAGTGTTCTACCTCCTACCCCACAGAAATCTATTTTTACACAATCCCACTGTCTTCTGCTTTGTCAAAGAAGTCGAAAATTCTTGGTTTTAAGCTGGAGTTTTCAAAACAAACACGGTCCAATATGTTTGTGGTCTTGTAAATGTGCTGCACAAAGGATATATACTGACCCGGTGGGAAAACTTCTATAAGAAGCTCTGAAAGGACATGTTTGACAACAATAGCTGCCATTCTTGCAGGCACTGGCTAGGTAGAACAGCAGGTGGCACTGCTTGTGTACTCACATCATACAGGACAGCAAGTCCAGTGAAGAAAGAAATGAAGTAAAATGTAAACCTCCAGCTACAAAGAAAAAAAAAGTACATTAGAATCCCATTTATTAACCACCAAGCTGCAATTTTGTGTATCTATCACACTCATTCAAAAAATGTACTACTAAGACAAAGACATACACTAATAAATTCAGAGTTTGCCCTGATCATAACAGAAGTGGCTCTTTGTATACAACTAGCACACTCAACACACTTCACAAAGAGCAATTCTTCTGCTTTTGAGATGGCAGAAAATACAAGAATCCTGCTCCCTAAAATCACTGAGATAATCATCCCAAACCTTCCCAGCACCAGCAGGTAAAAGTCAAACAATGCCAATCTCTCTCCTCAGCTTTTGGAGATTAGGCATGCTAAATTCATTATGATCTAAAATAATTAATTACTGTCATGTTTGCCTCAGTCAGGAGCTGGTAATGATTTTCCCACATTCAACCCACACAAAAGGACATATGAACTGTTTGCCAAGTTCATTGGACAAGAGGCAGGTCACAATGAATATACACACATATTGTAAGGAATGAGAGGAATTTCATCCCAACAGAATAAACAAGTTGTTAATAAACTAAACACAGGAAATCTTCAAAGGAGTAAAACTGTCTAAATCAGTCTTTTAATTTCCAAAAATCTCCATAACAAATCAGAAGTAACTACATTTTGAGAGGCAGAGAGACTGCCTCTCAGTGAAACCCCCCAGGAGCTCCAGGACACACATAAACTGTACAAAGCTACAACAAGACATTGCAAAGACATTCTTCCTACAGACTGCACATGGTGATAGTGGGCAGGTGGAAGGACACCATCCTCAGTGAGCTGAGTCAGAAAAGGATTTACTGTTTACCATCTACTGTTACTATTTACCGCAAGTCAGCTGAGTGCAGGGAGAACTTAGATTTCATCTTGATGGAAGCAGATTAAGCAGGGTTGATTTACAACTCCTTGTCCACAGATTTTTTCTAAGTATTTCTAACTCAACAATCTGGAATATTATAAATTAATAATACACATCCTTTTTTTTTTTTTCTTTTTCAGTTAGGGTTTCTAGGCAGGGGTTTTGAATTAGAGGCTGAGTGCTAAATGGAGCACGAGGTGATTAGCTCAAAGTTGATGCCTACCCTATGCTTATACCCTTTTAGAGAGATGAATAGCACTGCAGGTACTTAATGATTTCCTTCACCTCCATGGCTTTCCTGGAAGCCACTCATAAGTAAGGCATTTCAATTAAACTCAGGAGAATCCTCCTTTTCTGCGGAAAACTTAGTCAAGAATAATACTCACAGAACTGGCTGATATGAGATTTATTTTGTGCCTCCACATAGCAAGGAGAATTTCCACACAGCTGTTTCCAAGAAGAGTTTTGCTCTTTGGAAAACACAAGCTTTCACATAGGCCTCCTTTTCTGCCACTACAGTAGGGTGCTGTTTTTTGACTTTCAGGACACTGACGTCAACTGACAGCAGAATACAATCTAGCCTGCTGCCCCTGACTTTTGAAAGCAACAGCATGCAGAACAGTTGCAGAAAAGATGCAGCAGAAGGAATCAGCTTGCAGGGAGGCAATGCCAAGTCATGGGAAAGGCAACAGAAAGGCTGACTATTTTGGAGGCGCCGAAACAGCAGCAAGCAGCAAGAAGCAGTAAGAAACAAAACAGTAGGAAGTTTTTCAGGTACAATTGAGTTTCAAAGCAGAAACAAAGAGGCCCTATAAAGACTAAAGGTGAGATAGGAGTAAAAGGAGACCTAGGAGTGAAACTAAAAGGGAAAAGAAAGGAATGTTTCAGTAACAGAGAAGCAGCAGAGAGTAACAGAAGAACCAGGTGAGGCAGGGAAGACTCAGGATGCTCTTTGAGTAGGGGTGGAGAGCAGGCTGGCAGGCAGGGAGCTCAGCTCCAGTGAAGGGCCCCTGCTGCTCATGGCTTGTGCTCCTGCTCACCAGGCCTCGCAAAACTTCTTCGACAGGCTGGGTCGGTCTGTGTTCCTCCGGCGCCGGAACCACCTCTCCACCTTCCTCACCGGCAGGTCACACTGTTTGGCTAAACTGATCAGCTCACCCTGGAAAACAGGTGAGGCAGCGGGTTCAGATTCAGGTTTGAAGGTCAGAAGGGGCAATATGGACATCTCGTCTGACCCATCACAGAGCCAAGCCAGAGGCTCCTAGCAAGTCCAAATCTGTTCAGGCTAAGGCACCTTTCAGAAAGCTGTCTGTTCTTAACATAATGACCTCAGATAGTAGAAAATTTATCCATTCCCCCATGGGCAATGCTAAATGTTGAAACTTTACAGTTTTTATGTGAACTTCTCCAGTTTCAACTTTCAAACTCTGTTCTCGTCTCCTCACAGGAGTTTGCTGTCAGGTCACTTCCTCACCCTGTCTACAGCGACTCAGTCCCTGAACCTGTCACTCCAACAAAGGTTTACTGCACCTTAAATAATTTTTCAAGTTCTGCACCAAATCTTGTCATGCCTTTCAGCATTCTGATGCAGTATCAGCCAATAACCTGACTGATGTCACGAGCAGAGGCAGCACCATTTTCCTACTGGATATTCTCCTGTTGTGGAAAACCTGTTAGGGATAATTTTTCAATAGATTACCCACAGAATTCCTGCAATTACCATCCTTCTTGTCCTTAAGCTCTTAAGAGTTGGGCATGTGACGTGAAAAAAGTTTGTCATGTTTTATATTCCTTCTGGAAGTGTCACCATGGATAGCCTTAGTTTTTAAGTAAAGCAATAGTTTTTCATAGATTCCATTTACCTTAATGGTATCATGCAAGAGTGAATTACATAGTCCCAGCATGTTGTATGAAAGCGTGTTCACTACCAATTTTAAGATGTACTTCTTTCCACTCCTATTTAGTGACTTCTGTTCTTGTGGTGGAGACAAACGGAGATGCTGATTTACATTCTCCAACTGCTCCATAATGTTAATAATTACATAAATGTTAATAATAAACATAAAGGGAATCTCAGGAGAAGATCTGCCGAGAATAGCAAAATCGCATCTTGTACTGGACAAGTAAAAGCTGACTCATAAGCAGTTGTTTGAGAGCTTATGGGAGAGGGAGGAAGCTGGAAGACTGGCTGAGGTGTAACTGGTGAACGCAACAGTGAGGCTGCAGCCAGCTGCACCATTCTTGCTCCACATCACACTGTCAGGAGCCTCGTGGTGAGGATACGCTCCAGTATCACAGATTCTCTGGGATAGAAGTGCCGGCTTCAGTGCAATGTAGGTGCAGGGAGAGCTGTGGGGAAAACCTGCCTGCGAAGCTAGGCCTCGAGTTAGATCTCTGCAACAGGCGTAGTTTTACTGAGAAGTGCATGGATTTTGCAGACAGACAGGAAAGTGGAAGGTCAGGGACCACCATACTGGCAAGTATCCTGAGAACACTCCTTCCACCGGGGAGAAAGGCTGGTTGCACAACCCAAATGACTGCCTGCATTTTTATTCTAGCTTCCATTCTTTTACATTTAACCTGGTACTGAATGTCGTGGGGCTCCACATGCCCCACTGCAGTATGAACCATGCCGGAATAGCCTTGCCAAGGCAAAAATGTGTTCGTGCTTGGACTACCCACTGGTGCTGGAACCCCAGCTCCCTGCTCATACATCCTTAGTAAGGGTTAATGGGTATTGCTTCAAGGCCAAGAAAGCCTGCAAAAAGGAGCTGAAAGAAAATCGGATTCCTTTCCCTACTACTTCCAGGGGACTTCACTGACCGGATTAAATCCCAGTACTGCCTGACAATTCACAATCCTGCCAATGCTTTCTCCCTCGGGAGCAGCCATTATAACCCTGGATTATCCTGCCAAGTTCTTCAAGATCACTTTTTTTATCTCTCATGGCAAACTACCCACCATTTGTGTTTGCAGTTCTCTGACACTCCTTACAATCTGTGATGATGGACAAGACTTTAGTTGGCTTCCTGAAAGGCCAATCTCAAACCCATGGATTGCACAGCAACAGAACGACCCACCCCAGAACTAGGAGCATCAAGCAACCTTGCAATCCTGCTGAGCTGCAAGGACTAGCAACATGGGAGTCAGTTCAGATCAGCTCATGTGACAGGGATTTGCTAATATATGTAAAGAAGCCATCACAGACTCACAGAATGGCTGGGGTTGGAAGGGACCTCTGGTCATCTGGAGGTCATCTCATCTAACCTTCCTGCTCAAATAGAGCTACCAACAGTAGCTCTGCAGCTCTATAGCCCACAACCATGTCAAAACAGCTTTTGAGAATCCCCAAGGATGGAGACTCCACAACTTCTCTGGGCAACCTGTTCCAGTGCCTGGTCACCCTCACAGTAAGAAAGTGTTTCCTGATGTTCAGATAGAGCCTCCTGTGTTTCAGTTCATGCAACATATAAGCAAACACAGGAGGGAACAGGACTTGTCACTATTTCCTTTGGACTGTCCTGTCCACAGAAGTTTGGGATTTAAATTTTTAGAATGCTACCTATAGAAAGCTGCTATTCCTAGATGTTCAGAAGCAGAACTGATAGCAGATGGCATCTGTGGCTGGCTGGTGTCACGTGGCCCATGCAATAGTGGTTCCTGCTGCTTTGTTGAGCTTCCAAATGAGTGGCAGTACCAAACTTCAGAATTCCAAATGTGATTTTATTTGGCTAAAGACACAAGGGTCAAATCTAGAGGAAAGCAAAGGAAGAACGAACTTACTTCCTCAGGGTTCTTGCAGCACGTACTGTAGAATGTTTCCAGCATGGGGTTGGGCTGAGCTTTTGGTCTGTGCTTGTCTCTCACACCCAGTTTGCTACTGAGGGGCAGGGCTATGGCTCTGCAAAAGAAAAGATAAAGGTTCAGCCAAAAATAGAAGTTATTTCTGATATTGCAGCACTGTTAAAAACATGATGTAGTATACAATAGCTGCCTCCTACATTTTGAATCTAAGCACAAGTATCAGATCAAGATGTAAGACAGATAAAGAAACCAAGAAGAAAACCCCTCCAAAGTACAGCAGAAAAAAATCGGACTTGTATTCTACTGCCCCAAGCTCTGTGCTATAGTATCCAAAATTACACAAGGCTGGGCAATACTATATCCTGTTCTGTCTGCTTCTTCCACTGTGTTTGGGTGTCTGGGATTATGGTACAAAGCCCAGGCTTGCAAAGTCAGCCATGATACCTATCATTGCTCTTTGGCTTGCCTGCAGCTTATGCAAAGTACCATGCTGATGATAAAGCCAAAATGTTTTTCACTGCTTGATCTAGAACATGGCATCCCCTTGAACTAAGGACCTGGCCCAGGATCAAGAGGGAGGCTGTATCAGATGTGGGGTATTAATCAGAAGAAATGTCCTGCTGAAACAGGAGGCTACTCTGTCTTTCTTGTAGTAACTTACCCCTGTTTTTCCTACTGCAAGTCAAGCATCAGTTGTAAAATAAGGACATAGCAACTAGAAACCCAGTCACAAGGAATGGATGCTTATGCTACCTGTGCATCTTCAGGCTTTCACAGCAAAACAATGCAAATAAAAAATAATTGCATAAATAAAAAAAAAATTACCAAGAGGTAACAAAATTGGGCATAGCTCAACAACTCCTCCACTGCAAACACTCTTCTCTCCCTCAGCAACAGGAAATAGCCTCATCAATGGTGTGAAGTGAGGTGTTACAGTGAGGTGTCCTGCACAAACAGGAAACTTGGCAAATCAACATTTAAAAAATAAAGCCCAAATTAATTGCATTCTCCTTGAATTTCTGGAGAATTAGTTGTTCCTTATTAATCGCTGCCTTTTACACATAGTCACTGGCATGCAGTCTCATTAAAGAAAAGAGCAGACTGTTTGCCTAGAAGCACTTTTCAGTGCTGTTGCTGAACATCGGAGACGTAAAATCTCTGGCAAACCTTATCTCTGCACTTTGGAGTAGAAGTTTTTTGCTTAAGGTAGCAGCAGCTTTCTGACAAATACCATGCAGTGGAAGCGAGAACTGAGACCCAACCCTGCTCTGAGTGGTCATTGTTCAGGCAGGTCCTCTCATCAGTTATCCCTAATGATTCAGACAAGGAATGAGATTTCTTTTTTTTTTACTTTGCAGCAAAAAAGCTGAGGAAGCTACTTCACTATGTAGGTGTTTAAAGATGCTCTAGTTAAAAATAGTATGAGATGTATTTATGACTGTGATTATTATATTGTGTGGTTGCCTGCGGTCCCTTCTAGCCCTACAGCCTGTACTTCACACGTGCATCTGCTTAGAGACTATTCTAGATCAAGCATCCTTCCAGAAGGGCCTTTTGAAGTTTTCTTTTCAAGAACTCATTTCTTTTTTTAATTAACAGGTATCAAAGACAATTTTATGAACAGACCACCTACCTAAAGAATGTTTTAAATTCTATTACATTAAGGCATAAAACACAGAATGGTAACACATTTTGTTCACTCATGTAACAGTTATTTCCACCCTTCTTTCACACAGCCAGCCCCTAGTTGTCCACCATCTCTAGGAAATTCCTGCAGCATCACTGGCTACAGGAACATTCAAAGATGTACCATGACCAATGAAAAAGATACCAGGAGAGAAGAGCCAGGGGTAGGTGTGCTTGCTAGCTATTTTCCAACAAGACACATAGCTTTTGCGATAACTATGTCTAAGCATTGCTTAGTTTCAGTGAAATCCCTGGCACTGCTGCAACCGGCACACAGCTGGATGGCAGAGGAATATAGCCATCATTGGAAATTTTGTTTTTTAGCTCTGATTGGTCTCAAATGTTTCAATTACATCTTACGTACAGTCAAAGGGGTTAACACTGACATTGGACCAGCAGGTGCTGTGCTAAGAACAAAGATGTAGTATTTCAATGGTATACATAACTATACCGAAACTGAGAAAACACTTGCTTTAAGCACTGCACTAGGTCTTGGTTCTTATATTAAGCGGTTCCCTGAAGTGAGCCTGATCTTTCTTTTTTAAAGGTAATTTGATACAAGCTTATCTGAAAAGGAAGATGTGATCAAGTTCTATTGTTGAATCATAGAATTGTCTAGGTTGGAAGGGACCTTTAAGATCATCTAGTCCAACAAACAATCTAACTCTGATTAAAAAAAAAACAAGAATCAGTAAATCAATTCACTAAGCACTATGTCAACCCGGCTTTTAAATCCCTCCAGGGATGCTGCCTCAACCACTTCCCTGGGCAGTCCATTCCAGGGCTTAATAACCCTTTCTGTGTAAAATTTTTTCCTAATATCCAACCTGAACCTCCCCTGGCTCAGCTTGAGGCCATCCCCCCTTGTCCTGTGACTTGGCAGCAGAGACCGACCCCTCCTGGCTACATCCTCCTTTCAGGGAGTTGTAGAGACTGAGATGGTCTCCCCTCAGCCTCCTTTTCTCCAGGCTGAACACCCCCAGCTCCCTCAGCTGCTCCTCACAAGACTTGTGCTCCAGACCCCTCACCAGCTTCTTGCCTTTCTCTGGACCCGCTCCAGCACCTCAATGTCTTTTTTGTGGTGAGGGGCTCAAAACTGGACACAGCCCTCGAGGAGGGACGTCACCAGTGCCTAGTACAGGTGGATGGTCACCCCCTGAGTCATACTCCCCCAGCTGTTCCTGACACAGGCCAGG
>VXAK01016747.1:0-25586 GCA_013399435.1 Arenaria interpres
TCTGTGATTCTGTAATTTCTGGTTATAACAAGTCACTAATATTATTTTAAGACAAAATGATGATGGTATTCATGAAAGCAAGTCATCAAGGAGCTTCATTAAACAAGGGTAGCTGCTCAGAATGGACAACACAAGCCATTTAACAGGAACAGCTGGAAAGACAAGGAGAAACCTACATGTATTTCCACAAAACAGGAGACTGAGAAGTTAAGCTGCTGATTGTGTAATGAATGGATTACACATGAACTTCACTGCAAGAAGACACTCTGCTAGAGAAGCTGATCATCCTGAGGCTGCTATGCATAAACCTATGATGAGATACAAGTTCATGAGTTACTTCACAACTGCAAAATGCTAAAGTAAGTGTAGAAAGTGGCTTTGGTTGCAATTAATCAGCTGATTTCTTTAAAACAGATTATTTATGACTACGTGAAAACATCTGCTTTCAAGAGAAGATTTTATATAAAGAAAGAAATGAACCATTTTGACAACAAAAAGTATCTCAAGCCAAGCATTTGAACCTTCCAGAAGAAAAACATACTGTTATTTGAAGAACCGTATACGATCATTAAGTAATGGTTACAATCTGTAAGATATAAACATAACAGGGATAAGTTGTGGTTGCACATTTCATTTCCTGACGTCTGAATGCTAAGAGTAATGAAAATTAAGCCTACTTTTAAAAACAAAATGTAACTATGAAAATGGGTAGTATAAAACACTATTTGCTTTGACATCGTGCACAATGGGAATCCAAAGCGATAGGACAGAAAGGGAGACAGTTCCAAATCCTGATTGAAAAGAAAGAATTTTATTCAGTTTGCTCGGAAATGATACCCAAGGGTTGGTTTTTTCCTCCTCTCTGAGATAAAATACACTTACCCAACAAAAAAAAGATCAACTTAATGATTAAATCTCCAATAAGCTCTCTCTTATAGTCTCTTATTTACGAGTGAAATAGCAGAGCAACCTCCTCCCACAAATAAAACGAGGCCCACATTTCTTCCGGAATGATTTTGTGGGACACAACCCTATAATTTACCAATCAAAGTGGAAGTTGTTCCTTGATTCTCACTGTGATAGAGCTCAGGAGGTCCAGGTCCCATCATGCGCTCTCTCATGAAGGGTATCCCCGTGGGACAAGAGGAATGGGACTGGAATACGCTAGATAACCTCAAGTAGGACCTTTAATGTCTCCAATCACATCTTCATCCACCTATGGCTCCCTTTGTTATGCACAAACCTTCACCCTTTCCCTTTGCCCTCCCTGTAGCTCATTCCCAGCTCCTTGCCCTCCCAGATCCCCTTCCTTCTCAGATCTTTCTCTTCCCACCTTCCACTTCCCCCACCCACACCTTGCCCACTCCAGACTCTAATGGAAAAGAAGTCTGACTTCCCCTTCTTCAGCATTTTGTCAGATGTGTAGACGTGGTGCTGAGGGACATGATTTAGTGGTGGACTTGGCAGTGTCAGTTTTACAGCTGGACTCAATGATCCTACAGGTTTTTTCCAACCTACATGATTCTATGGGGCTTCAGCCATTGTCCAGCAGCAACAAAAGCATCATTGGGATGGAATGATGCTTCCTACAGGAGCTGGAAGAAGCACTTGGAAAAGCTCCCGAATCTCAAATGCTACACGCTAGCTAGGCAGGGGAGGGTGCAAACAGCCCAGCTGGCTCTGGGAGCAGCTCTGCAGAAAGGGACACGGGAGTCCTGATGGACAACAGGAAGACCATGAGCCAAATATGTGCCCTTGTGGCCAAGAAGGCCAATGGCATCCTGGGGAACATTAAAAAGAGCGTGGCCAGCAGGTGGAGGGAGGTCATCCTGCCCCTCTGCTCTGCCCTGGGGAGGCCTCATCTGGAGCACTGGGTCCAGTCCTGGGCTCCCCAGTTCAAGAAGGACAGGGAACTACTGGAGAGCGTCCAGTGGAGGCTATAAAGATGATCAAGGAACTGGAGAATCTCTCTGCTGAGGAAAGACTGAGAGACCTGGGGCTGTTCAGCCTGGAGAAGAGAAGACTGAGGGGGGATCTGATCAAGGCCTATAAATAATTAAAGGGTGGGTGTCAGGAGGATGGGGCCAGACTCTTCTCGGTGGCCCAGTGACAGGACAAGGGGCAATGGACACAAACTTGAATATAAGAAGTTCCATCTCAACATGAGGAGGAACTTCTTTCCTGTGAGGGTGGCAGAGCCCTGGCAGAGGCTGCCCAGAGAGGTGGTGGAGTCTCCTTCTCTGGAGACATTCCAACCCCACCTGGACACGTTCCGGTGCAACACGCTCTGGGTGGACCTGCTTTGGCAGGGGGTTAAACCAGGTGATCTCACAAGATCCCTTCCAACCCCATATCATTTTGTGATTCTGTGAAAATGAGAATATTCAGTCACCATGGACATCAGGCCACCTCTGGCTACGTAACTCCTGTACAGCTGGAAACAGATTGCTCCCCTACCCCCAGAGAGTTACGATTTGGTCAAATTTCATCAGATTATCAGCAGAAGAGCCCCAGCACAAAGTCTACCCACCAAACTTCAAATTCCTAAAGCAAAACATGAAGTTACCAGAGCTTGTTAAAGAACACGTTGAGAGTTGTAACCATGGCCAAGACTTCTTTATGCCTTAGTCTCGCTCCAGAAATGGCCAATGGTTTTCCCTGAAACATTAAAAATCACCAACCCTGGATAATAATGACATTCACTGAGACAACTATGCCTTGGAATAGTCCACTACTCTTAAAAAAGTTAAACAAACTAAAATTCAAAGTCAAGAAGCACATGCCAGACCCTGTCACCTCTACTCTCCTCTGAAGAAAGCACCCACAGCAGGTAGACAATGAAAGACCTATTTAAAAAACAACAACAGCAACCCCTGCAATCTCTCACGTGGTTTGGGGATCCAGAAGCATGAAACATGGAAGTATCTTAAATTTCAAAATCATCCACCTGAAATCAGTGCCATCATTTGAACAATCTCATTGGTTTGCAGATAATATTAAAAAGGGGAAAAAAAAGCAAACCACAAAGCTCAGACCTGGGGTGGTCTTGCAAGAAAATTCAAGAAAATAAATTAAGGTGTTTTGATTAATTACTCTTTTTAACTCCCAGAGACCTATAACTCAGGGTGCAAGAACTACAGATGCAAAGAAGAGGAAGGACTCAGTTCTATATATAGCAGAAACTGAGATTCTCGGTCTCAGTTTCCTCTAACTTTGCTTGTGGCGTATTTCTTAACGCAATAAAAGTCAACACAGTTCAGTTGTGATTTACTGTCTATCACGATTTACTGCAGCATAAAGTGCTACGGGTTACTGCTTCATAAAGAACCATATGATATCATTTTGACATCCACTGTCAACCTGATGAACTTCAACAAAGGCAAGGGTAGGGTGTTGCACCTGGGGAGGAATAACCCCCTGCACCAGCACAGATTGGGGGCTGACCTGCTGGAGAGCAGCTCTGAGGAGAAAGACCTGGGAGTCCTGGTGGACAACAGGATGCCCATGAGCCAGCAATGGGCCCTGGTGGCCAAGAAGGCCAACGGCATCCTGGGGGACATCAGGAAGAGTGTGACCAGCAGGTGGAGGGAGGTCATCCTCCCCCTCTGCTCTGCCCNAGTGGTGCCCAGGGACAGGACAAGAGGGAAGGGGCACAAACTTGAATATAAGAAGTTCCACCTAAACGTGAGGAGGAACTTCTTTCCTGTGAGGGTGGCAGAGCCCTGGAAGAGGCTGCCCAGAGGCTACTGGTGGAGTCTCCTTCTCTGGAGACATTCAAACCCCACCTGGAGACGTTACTGTGCAACCTGCTCTGGGTGGCCCTGCTTTGGTAGGGGGTTGGAGGAGATGATCTCCAGAGGTCCCTTCCAACCCCATATGATTCTGTCATTCTGTGATTTTATTTACAGTTTCATAAATCAAAGTAGTAAAATCAGAAACACTTTTCCCCTTTAGGAAATTGTTGCGTTCACTCGTTTACTCCCTCGTTGTTATTATTATTATTATTAGTGAAAGAAATTGAGCTCTCCGTGGTTACAGGGCTCTAACTGCATTAAGCCAATTGAAGGAACAGGACCTATGGTTTTGATCATATTTTCCAGGCAGTTAAGACCACATTCATTTTAAACAAAAAAAAAAAAATAAAAAATAATGTTTCAGCAGTCCAAAAAGAGTTGCTGTGGTTTCCTGAGCTTTTTTACCAGTGGGTATAATCACAAGATTTATAAAACTGTGCTTACTAAAATTAATCTTAAAAAAAATAATAAATCAATAAATAAATGTGGGTTAAATACCACGGAGGAAAATCACCCATAAATGGACCATACAGTTATGCTTCTTATAAGAACAGTACATGGGATCCACAGCAGTAGAGAGAAAAACAGCTTGACCTAAAATACATCAAATCCTTTTTTTCTTCATACTTTCCTCAAGCGATGGCGGGGGGTGTGTGTCAAAAAATTAATCCTGCTGTAATTGCTAAAATTTGATAAATATTTGCAGTGAGTAAGAGTTTCGTTCCAGTTGTGTAACTGACACTAGATGTTTTTATAGGATTTTACAGAAATACCTACACAGCTTTCCTTGACTCCGTTTATTTTGCTGCTCTATAAAACCCTCTCAGCCTTTAGGAGTTAATATTTAAGAAGATCTGAGATTAATTTCTTACTTTAGTTTTTGAATAGTCACTTGGTCATTCATACCTGGAAACATTCATTTAAATAATTCCAGAAGATGAGTGTGTGGAAGTGATTTATCAGTATGATTTTTGAATCCTTTTTCCACAAAGCGGGGCACTAATTATAATTACTCCCCATCATGGAATCTATAGGAACCGACTACCCATATATCCATTCCCCAACTGTTCACAAGACAAGACACAACGCTTATATCTGTATTTTGATATCCACATCCCTCTGGTACAGTTCAGGAATGGCATAGATCAAGTAGATCAAGATAGTAACTCTGTGGTTTTTTTAAAAAGTATAACAGAATGTGATTTTTTCTATAGGTAAGGAATCCTTTCGAGAAAGAATACTTAAGAGTTGGTATAAAAGTTCTCACCTCTTATGCCTACATCATGGTTTCTTTAGGTGACTTCTGAAGTTTTCAACAAGAGGACACCTTTCTCCTTCACTGCACCCAATCCATCTACGTGACACCAAGATTAAGAGCAGGGGGCAAGAAAAAACTTCCAAATTCACTAAGAAAAGTACCACAAGGATGGAAAAGCGTTCTGCTTCGCCATCAAGTTTGCTCTCTCCTTCAGCATGAAACATGCCCCCATCCATGAAAGGATGGAGAAAAGCGTAAGGGAAAGAATAATAAGGAGCAAAGGAGGACGGGAGGAAGACTTAAGGTTAGAATCATAGAATGGTTAGAGTTGGAAGAGACCTTAAAGATCATCCAGTTCCAATCCCCTGCCCCGGGCAGGGACACCTCCCATCAGACCACGTTGCTCCAAGTCCCCTCCAACCTGGCCTTGAACCCCTCCAGGGATGGGGCAGCCACAGCTTCTCTGGGCAACCTGGGCCAGGCTCTCACCACCCTCACACCAAAGAAGTTCTTCCCCAGATCTCATCTCAATCTCCCCTCTTCCAGTTTAAAACCAGGTGAATGGATGCTTCTCTCCAGACACCATGGAGTGAGAAAACACAACCACAGATTAAAAGAAAGCAGCAGTTGGTGAAAGTCTGAATTAAAATGAAAGATTAAATTGAGAAGGGGATGGAAGAAGCAAAGGCAGGACTGAGAAAAATCAGTGCAGGGTAAAAGGAACCAAGTGGGTTTTGTTTTTGTTTTTATTTAAATGGATGTAGTAAACTCATATCCACATTGCACAGAAAACACTACAACTATTTTGGCAGGGTTAGGTGCAGAGGCAAGAAGAACTGGACAAGAAAACCTGATTTATATTTTAATTCCACAGCTAAATCCCCATTAATAATTTTACAGAAATCTTCCACTTTTACTTATCCAGTAAGGAATTTATTGAAGGAACACACTTAAAGCCTTTCAAATGAATGAAGAATGATGGGGGAAGAGACTGAGGGAGGAGTGAAGCCTTTTCTGCTGTGATCTAACCCTCAACAAGCTCAATTTATGAGAGCAGCTTAATGACTTGGTGATATAGAACCCAAAAATACACACAAAGGTGAGGCAGAAGAAAGTCTCAGGAGAATGTTGTTTCAGTCATTTGTATGGTTACTATAGATTATCCTCCTAAAAGTTGCTTCCCAGATGGTACTCCCCAAGAAATTCCATATAAACATCATCTCTTCTGCCTTCCTACAAAGACAGCTATAGGAAATAACCTGAAATTTTAGAGGTTAAATACTGAAGTCTCTACCACTTGGCACCAAGGAAAAAATGCCAGTTTCCTTGAAAACAGGCTGGAAATTTAGCTTGGAGAAGAGTTCTGTTTAGATACCATGACACTTGCTTCCAGCTTTTTGCATTTCATTAATTTCCCATAACCCCAAAAGAGAATTTCTACATCCCAGTCAAAAAAAATTAAATAAAATCAGTGCAAATATCTCCTGCATTATCATAGCCTTAGAAGTTAGGAAACGAAAAGTTAATTATCCAAGGTATTCTCCAGCACAGATGGTCAAGGCCCATCAAAAGTAGTCAAAATTTGGATCATATTATACAGACAACATAAAATAGATATTAATCTAACAGAAAGACAGACAAAGAAATGCCAAGGAAGGAAGTAACATTCAGTCTGGAAAATAAAACTCCAACTAAAAGCTCCTCTCAGCTGCCTCAAACCGGTTAAGCAAAGGTTTTCAAGAGGAAAAATAAAGGTTTTCTGTTTTTTCTCTCTCTTCTATCCCTTCCACTTCCATGGCAAACACTCAGCATCTTTGAGGCAGCCTCTCTGGCTATTACCACATTAATTTGCAATAGGAAACACCAAAAATAGACAGAAAAAGATGTATATACAGCATGTCCCCTGCAAGAGAGAGCGCATTTGTTCACTTCCCTTAGGAAAGTTCCGAAATGACCCTTTTAACTTCAGGGTACGAAGAAAATTTGGTTGAACTCATGTATCTTTAGAGAAATAAATATTTGAGCAATTTTTTGAGCTGAAGAATTATTTCCCCAAACACCGACTCACCACTTCGTGAATGGATCGGTTGAAGCCATCATCCTCCGTCAGGATCAGCAAGATGATAAGAGCCATGTAAACGTGGTGTGAATTCCTTTCTTCAACGTGATACAGGATTTCCAGAATTGGCAGAACCTTTAGGGAAGGAAAAAAACCAACCTGTGTATTAGTTTAACCTTCAAATACCTCGGACAATAAAAAGAGGAGACTCTAAACCTCCCTGTGTATCACCCTGCCCTTAACAATATCACAGCAATTCCTCCCTCTTGAAATAACCACCCCTAAACAGTGACGTACAGCGTTCAAACACCTTCCATCTGTTTTATTCCGTCTCCACAATAAAGTCTAAACAAATTCTTTCTTGTGGTCAGACATGGAATTTCAATTCCTAATAAATGACATTTCCAGCCATACCAGTTACCATAAGGCTCTGAAAGCTTTAGTTCCCCCTCTAGACTATGGGAAAATCAAACTGTTAAACAAGATTTTGCACCAGTTCAAGCTGGAAAACAATTGTTTCTTACCATTTGTGCTCCCCCAACCCCTGGCCTAAAAGGATTTTCCTCATCAAATAGAGCCAGGCATAGAATCATGGAATCATTGAATTGTCTAAGTTGGAAGGGACCTTTAAGATCATCTAGTCCAACCTAACTCTGATAAAAAACCAAAAGAAAACCATACAGGAAAAACCAAACCAAACCAAACCCAACCCCACATCACTAAACCATGTCACTAAGCACTATGTCAACCCGGCTTTTGAATACCTCCAGGGATGGTGACTCCACCACTGCCCTGGGCAGCCCATTCCAAGGCTTAATAATCCTTTCTGTGTAAACATTTTTCCCAATCTCCATCCTAAACCTCCCCTGGTGCAACTTGAGGCCGTTTCCTCTTGTCCCATCGCCTCTTCCTTGGGAGAAGAGACCAATCCCCGCTTCTCTACACCCTCCTTTCAGGGAGTTGGAGAGAGCGAGAAGGTCTCCCCTCAGCCTCCTTTTCTCCAGGCTGAACACCCCCAGCTCCCTCAGCCGCTCCTCACAAGACTTGTGCTCCAGACCCCTCACCAGCTCCGTTGCCCTTCTCTGGACACGCTCCAGCCCCTCAATNGGAGCCTCCATGGGGTTGGTGTGACCCAAACATAGCATATCGGAGCTGAGGTGCACAGAGGTGCTTTGAGACCTGAAACTCAAATCCCATTTTGGTGTGTGGAGGGAATCCCAGCAAAAGAACCGGTTTGGGTTGGATTAAGACTAGAAAAAAGCCTGTTTTTCCAATTCTAGATGCTACGCAGCCAAAGAGAACTGACAGTAGGATGAGAGTTCAGCCCAAGGTCTTGCAACATTTCCACCAGGATGAACAGCTTAAGCCAAAGGCTGGAATAATAACGAAAATGAGATTTCATTGCAATAGCGAGCATACCTGAATGCTAGTCTAAAGTTAATCCAGATGCAAACGTTGTCTCTCTACCAACTGAAAATTAGCTTTCCACTGGCTCAGGACAACGTGGCTTCCCCCGGCTGCAGAAACAGAGCTCAATCGCAAAAATACCCTGGAAAAAAAGGAACTGGAGAAACCTCTCAATTCCAAGATAGCGGATGAGATGTAGAATTTGTTCCAAGAAGCTTCTAGACACCTAAAGACTCTTTGTTTTTCAAAACAGGCCCGAGTGCAGCAGGATGAATCATGTGAAACCTATTCTGGTGAGCGCCCAGGACACCGAGTGCTTCACAAGCCTCTGAAGTTACCAGAATGTTCTCTCACCGTCAACCAGCCCCAAAACAGTTGGAACATATTAAAAAAAAAACCAAAACACACACAACTGTTTCTATTAAAACCAATGAGATCGATCTAAACGCTGCAGGCCACAAAACCTTTGGACAGATGCTTTGGCCAGGCTGGAGGCAATACCACAACAAAAGCAGAAGGGGAAAAAATAGTTCCACGTTGCAAACATCCTTCCTTTACCATTTCAAAGGATCCTCCACAAAGCTCTCTCCTCGGTTAACACTGGAGCTGATGTCTTTGCGTTATGTGAATATAGAGAGCAGACACCAAGTTTTCTGAGATAATCTACTTAACATACAGCAAAAAACATCAGCCCTTTTCCATGGATGGGCAAAAAGCGAGACAAATGTCACTGCATTCATCCTATTTAGAATCATGGAATCATAAAGTCATTCAGGTTGGAAAAGACCCTCGGGATCAACGAGTCCAACCACCAACCTTACTCTACAAATTTCTCCCCTACGCCATGTCCCTCAACACCACATCTAAACGACTCTTAAACACATTCAGAGATGGTGACTCAACCACCTCCCTGGGTTATTTATCCATCCCTAATATTTATATCATACGTAGCTTTGAATTCCTTAAGCTCAAAGTCATTCCCAAGTCCAAACGTTATGATAAGCCGCATATAGCACCAAAATTACCAAAAAAATTGCATTTACTGCTTGACCATGTGGGGAGAACAACAAAAGCCAAAAGGTAACCAGGGGGACAACTCCTGAGCTTTAAAGACAGCTCCCAAATCCCTGTGCATTCCTTCAGATCGGCCCAACAACTCTCTTCTGTGTGTGAACATTAATATTAGGGCAAACAGCATGAGAATTGTGGGGGGGTTCAGCCTGGAGAAGAGAAGGCTCCAGGGAGACCTTAGAGCCCTTTCCAGTCCATCAAGGGGCTCCAGGAGAGACGGGGAGGGACTCTGGGTCAGGGAGGGGAGCCACAGGACGAGGGGGAAGGGTTTGACACTGAAAGAGGGGAGATGGAGATGAGATGTGGGGAAGAGCTTCTTTGCTGTGAGGGTGGTGAGAGCCTGGCCCAGGTTGCCCCGAGAAGCTGTGGCTGCTCCATCCCTGGAGGGGTTCAAGGCCAGGTTGGAGGGGGCTTGGAGCAACCTGGTGTGGTGGGAGGTGTCCCTGCCCAGGGCAGGGGGTTGGAACTGGATGATCTTTAAGGTCCCTTCCAACCCAAGCCATTCTATGGTTCTATGAAAAAGTGCATTTGTTCTCCTTAAGTGCTCCAAGTCCTATAAATGTTTTGCTACAAACTACATTAAAAAATGTACCTTGATTCTGAGACATTACAGCCATTTCTATATAAGCCGATACCTGCAAGTACTCCTACTGAAATTTCATATTAGCTACAGAAATCACTCTCGCTCAAGAACAGTTCGTCTCTCCAGATCACTGCGTACAGTCTTCCTGCCCCAAACACCCCTCGAAAGCTTTCACACCCTCTTCATCCCGCCTCCATCCACCTCCCCGGCCACGCTTTCCCTTCCACTCCTCTCTCAGACCTCTCTCCATCTATGAACCAGATCAAACTCAAGGAGGCAAATGGCAACTTCACTCCCTCTACTTCCCATTTCCAGATGAAAATTGAATCAATTCATACAGTTTCTATAACCCTTCCTCCTCCAAATGCTTCTTTCCTTTGTGTAGTGATTGCTGAGATAGACACAACTTTAGGATAAGTCTTACTGTCTCAGAAGAAAAACTATTTGACAAGCTACCACGTAAATACAGTGAGGATATAAGACTAAATTAAAATTTTAACTATATTAAAATTTATCTGGAATTGTTACCAAAAATGCACTTCTCGCACTTTTATCTTATACACATAAATTAAAACTTTTATATCCATCTTCTCAAGCAATGGCATCATCCAGCCACATACTGAGAAGACAATGACCACTTCTTTTTGGATTGCTGGCCATTTTATTCATAGTCATTAAATTATCATTACTGGAACACAACTAACACTCCTCCATCAGGAACAGCATTTAATTGGCAAGACACACCATTAAAAAGTTATTTTTCACCCCGAAAACAAGGGGCAGGCAAAACCAGACACCGAAAATCGCAGGTGCTGTATTCAGTCCAAGGTCAGGAAGAGTTCCCCCAGCAAATAGTTTTAAAATAGCTTTAGTATATAACAAAATACAAGACCTCCGAGCCACACGAGTAACCTGCTTAAGTCTAATTTATGCAACAGGAAAAAAATCCTGCTGCACCATCAGTTGATATAAATACATCAGTGTAGATGTTATTTCAGTCCAGTCACGTTGAGCAGCAAGAAAATGTCAACTCAGCAGTCAAAGTTAAAAATATTCAATAGAAATAGCTTATTTCTTACAAGCAGGTACCTTGCTGGCATTTCTACCTCCAATATGGGTGTTAACTGCTCTTTCAAGCAGAAAAAGGCTCAACATTCTCCCATCCGTCACACTACTTAGGAAAAAAATCTGCTAATTCACCCTTATTTCACCAGTCCCACCATTTTCTGGAGAATCCTTGCAAGTACTGTCAATAAGGCAGCCAAATTCCAGGTGTGAATCAGATGTTTTAACCTAATTATTTTATTAAGTGATACAAAGTGATGTGGGGTGATTTATGGAAGACAGACAAACATTCTATTCATTCTACCAAGCAGAGAGTAAAAATTAAGGGGGCCTAAAGGAAAGCTGGGGAGGGACTCTGGATCAGGGAGGGGAACCACAGGATGAGGGGGAAGGGTTTGACACTGAAAGAGGGGAGATGGAGATGAGATGTGGGGAAGAACTTCTCTGGTGTGAGGGTGGTGAGAGCCTGGCCCAGGTTGCCCCGAGAAGCTGTGGCTGCCCCATCCCTGGAGGGGTTCAAGGCCAGGTTGGAGGGGGCTTGGAGCGACCTGGTCTGGTGGGAGGTGTCCCTGCCCAGGGCAGGGGGGTGGAACTGGATGATCTTTAAGGTCTCTTCCAACTCTAACCATTCTATGATTCAATGATGCATTGCCTGACTAATGATAAAGAATTCGAAAGCACAGAAGGAGATGAAGGTATTTATATACAAATGACAAAGGTACCTTCATACACAAATGAGGAAGCAAGCTGGGACATTATCTATTGTAACAGTTTAAAAAACCACACCAAATTAATTTACAAATTTAAGTGAAGTTACAAAATAGCAAAGAGGCATTTCAAAAACGCCTAGGAAATGTCACAGAACATCTGCTAATGATACTTCACAGAATCACAGGACGGTTAGAGTTGGAAGAGACCTTAAAGATCATCAAGTTCCAACCAAGAATTAATTTAAAATAGGGGAAAACACAAGAAGAGCGATGCACTGAGTGCAGTGAAACAGGAACAACCCCCAAAAGCCCTAAAAGTTTAAGATCAGGGCTCAGCTGAGCTCATCTCCCATATAGCACAGACCCTTATAGACCCTTATCCTTCACCCAACTGCCCCTGGATCAAGAGGTTACTGATTTATGCCATATTCCTTCAAAAAGTCATCCACCCTCCTTCAAAGATATCCATAAAGAGCACTGTTTTGCCTCTGAAATAATTACCTGAACTATTTTCCTCCCACATCTCTTAAATTGGGGGATTCAACCTCCAAGCTTCAGTTCTGCAAGGGGAGAGTCTTCTCCATTCATGGCTTTCCCCTTGTGAAGGCATGTACACATCCCGACGCTTCTCAAGCTCTTTTCTGATCAACCAGACTTTCTACGCCTCTCAAAGTTTTATTGTTCATTTTAAAGCAAAAAAACCATTTCTCGATACTCACTCCATTTTTCAAGAGTCTGTAAGCATTTTATGAATTATGGTCATGCCAACACCAGATGATGGTGGGACCTGATGATCTCAAAGATCCCTTCAAATCTGGACAATTCTATGATTCTTGATTGAACCTGATGAAATTCAACAAGGCAACTGTAGGGTGCTGCACCTGGGGAAGAATAACCCCCTGCACCAGGACACATTGGGGGCTGGAGAGCAGCTCTTAGGAAAAAGACCCAGGAGTCCTGGTGGACAACAGGATGCCCACAAGCCAAAACTGTCCCTTTGTGGCCAAGAAGGCCAATGGCATCCTGGGGGGCATCAGGAAGAGCGCGGCCAGCTCTTTTGCCACCCACCCACCCTTGCTCAGCATTGATGAGGTCCCCTCACAGTCTTCTCTTCTCCAGGCTGAACAGCCCCAGGTCCCTCAGCCTTTCCTCAGCAAGGAGATGCTCCAGGCCCCTCATCATCTTTGTAGCCCTCTGCTGTCCCCTCTCCAGCAGTTCCCTCTCCTTCTGGAACTGGGGAGCCCAGAACTGGACCCAGTGCTCCAGCTGGGGCCTCACCAGAGGAGAGGAGAGGGGGAGGATGACCTCCCTCCACCTGCTGGTCACACTCTTCCTGATGCCCCCCAGGATGCCATTGGCCTTCTTGGCCACAAGGGCACATTGCTGCCTCATGGACGACATCCTGTTGTCCACCAGGACACCACCTTGATTTTCCCTGAAGATAAGTAAATTGACATGGTTAGCAGCCATGAAACACATTGTATCACATACTAACAGCCCAGAAAATTAAATATGACTATTTTTTCAGAGATTTCATGCAAAATAACTCAGCCCTCACCTAAATAATCTGCAGCGGACTACGCAGGAATTCAGTCTGGAGTCAATTCAACATCAACCATCTCACCCCAGTTTTTGCCAAGAGTCGCGTCTATCAACCCTGATTTTAGCAATTCATCTGCTCAAACTTGGACCGAGCCCAAACTCGTTCCGTGTCTGCCATCAAAGAGGCAAGGAATCTAATTATCTGGCAAGGTTTCAAAGACTGGAATGGAAAGGGTTCTCCTCTGTTCCGTTACCGATTCCCCCAGCCAGCCATTATCTTATTAAAGGAATGCTTTTTAATAAGTGAGATTTGTTACAGTGGTTTGTGACATTACTAAACGTAGAAGGGAGCGTGAGCTAATTTACACAAACTCTACCAGGTGTCTGTTATACTGGCCATTAACCACAATCCTATTTAAAGAAGCCAAAAAGTCCCGAACGTTGCATCTCTATAAAATCTGTCAGCTGTTCCTTGAGGAGTTTCGACCTCAGGTCAACCCTGGAAGACATTTGGCCTTTCAGTCAAGTCACAGCTCATTTTCTTAACTATTTATCCCTGTACGCACACGGTAAACGTGAGTAACTTTTTGGCCTAAACATCGAAAAAAGAAAAATAAACAGAATGATATCTGCTACCAGTTGTTTTACAGTGTGCCCAGCGGTCAGGAGGTTAGACCTGGATCAGACAGTGGCCCTGAGAAAGGGGGAATCAAAAGCAGCTTGGTGGCTTTATCAGAACTTATTTTATCTTGTACTACAGTGACATGTTTAGCATCACACTCCTGAGACGACATCAGTGTCCCTGACCACGGCAGGGGGGTTGGAACTAGACAACCTTTGAGGTCCCTTCCAACCTAAACCATTCTATGACATATTAAAAATGAATACATGAGCCAGAGCTAGTAATAAATGACCCAGAACCTACAGCCCACTGAGCAGAACCAGGGACACAGAACATGGACCTGTTGGAGCAGGGCCAGAGGAGGCCACGGAGGTGCTCCGAGGGCTGGAGCCCCTCTACTGTGAGGACAGGCTGAGACAGTTGGGGGGGTTCAGCCTGGAGAAGGCTCCGGGGAGACCTCAGAGCCCCTTCCAGTCCCTCAAGGGGCTCCAGGAAAGCTGGGGAGGGACTCTGGATCAGGGAGGGGAGCCATAGTACGAGGGGGAAGGGTTTGACACTGAAAGAGGGGAGATGGAGATGAGATGTGGGGAAGAACTTCTCTGCTGGGAGGGTGGTGAGAGCCTGGCCCAGGCTGGCCAGAGAAGCTGTGGCTGCCCCATCCCTGGAGGGGTTCAAGGCCAGGTTGGAGGGGGCTTGGAGCAACCTGGTCTGGTGGGAGGTGTCCCTGCCCAGGGCAGGGGGTTGAAACTGGATGATCTTCAAGATTCCTTCCATCCCAAACCATTCTATGAATCTATGACATTGGCAGCTGGTGACATCCAAGTTTCCAGGACCACGTCCTCATGACGAGTACAAGGCAGAGCAATACTTACGAGATTTTCTATGTCCGTTCGTGCCAACACGTACGTCCGTACGTTGCCATTTTGATGCAGGAGCATGTATAAAAGAAGAGTGGCTTGATCAGATTTCTGCTGCTCGCACAACGCCGTGTATAAACTGTTAAAATTAATCTGGAAAGCGTGTGGATTTGATGATGAAAAAGCGGTGTTATCTGAAATAAAGAAATTCAAAAACCCAATCTTTAACAAATACATTTACCATCCAGCTATGTGCTAACTTTATACAAATCTCTGGGGGGAAATATTTTATACAGACACCACAGTATGGAGGAAACAAAATTCATCCAGGAATCTTGTCAGAAACCTTCACAGGGTCTCATGAACGTTCAGTTGGGCCAAAAAGCTGAGGTTGTGCTCCCATGTGAGCTCCAGAAGGACACCTCCATCTGCACAAGACACTCATCTTTTTAATAAAGCTGTTCCAAATGGCTTTCCCCATCAGAAAGACAGAGCAATTCCAGGAGCTGCTGCAAGGAGAGCAGCTCCAGCATCTTCTCTGGAACTGATCTACTGATTCGTGTGCAACCAGAACTTTCTCTGGGGCTTTGAGCAACCTGGTCTAGTGGGAGGTGTCCCTGCCCACGGCAGGGGGTTGGAACTAGATGATCTTTAAGGTCCCTTCCAACCCAAACCATTCTATGACTCTATAAATAGCTTTCAGCAGGGAAGAATGTGGTAGTTGTCAATTATTTTGAACATCTCTACCCTCTTTGGAAGGAATAAGTGCTTGGAAGACCTGCAGGAGCCCCACAGGAGCTCTGGCACCCACCGGGTTCCTGGGGCGCCGGTGGAGACATCGTGCTGGGGAGCTGCTGCTTCTCTTGGCTTGGATGAGGGGCGAGGGCTCCAGCCATTCAGCTGAACTCAGCAGGAGGCACCACAGCAAAAGCTTCTTTCCATTGAGTCAGGAGGCACCACCACACACCCAGTGGCGAGACACAGCCCATGGGCTATGGAAACCCTTCATCTCCCCAAACCCATGGGCCAACAGGCAGAGGAGACACCAAAACCTGATGTTTCTGAACCCCACACCCCATTCTATCACTGATCGTGATTATGGAATCATCACTTATGGACCAACTGGTTTGAGACCAGTCTGCTTCAGGTCAGTATTTCTCTTTTCCAGGGAAAATTTGGATAGAAACAGCAAAATCAGATTAATTCAACGCGTTCCATTAAGCATCAACCTGATGCCCCAGCTCATTAGCTGAGTGCCCATTGATTTTCAAGCTTCAATTCCGTGGATGTTTAAACCATGTTGTTTATAGGAATTGCATGTCACTATTTCTTTTATTAAAAGATATTTTAAAAATTGAAAAAAAATATATCTAAACAGTATTAAAGAAACTTACCAGCAACAGCAGCGCATCCTCTATTATCCTACAGAATGTTAAACTGACCCACAGAAAAATTAAGCTATTTTAGACCACGTTGAATAAACTACCCTGAATTTGATTAGTTCTGTCCCAATTAAATAAATTGCTTCGACCAAAAAAAAGCCAGTTTTCATATGATAGTCACGCACTATAGGTCATTACGACCGTAACCAGCCTTTCTTTTTCATATCATTTTCCTTTTACCAGCCCCTCAGAATGTTCGTAAGAATCAAACTGAATCTCATTTAGATTAATATTGCCAGTGGAAATAAGTTTACAGGAAACAATAAGTCATTCTATAAACGTACATATCTGGAGAAAATGCAGCTTTTCGTGCTCCTTTTGACATAGAATAAGTTCTTTTTCAATTTTATGATATATGTGTAACAGTTTTCAATGAAATATGTAACTACTTACTGATGGCACGAAAGAAAGTCAACCAAAATAAAGCACTTGTAGAAGTTGTCAGCTTAAAAACCAAAAACCATATCAAGAATTTGGTATCTCAATTGCCAATAAATAATATCCAATAAATCACAGGGGCACGTTTGGTCTGAGATTCCTTCTATTGCGAACAACCCTGCATCCTAGTAACTCCCAAAAATATCTTAGGCAAAGGTGAATTAAATTAGAGCTCAACCTGATAAAAATTCAATCATTAAAGGAATATAAAAACTCCCTTTAAATAAAGTAACTCAGGGGCACCGATGTGGCCTCAGAGGTTACCATGCAGCCGCTGAGCGTGGCGTCAACCTGCATGAAGCCAACGAAAGGTCAAACCTCATGGCCGAAAGTTGAGGAGATATAAATGTATGGATAACGTATATATAACAAGCCCAGTGCCTGCAAGCTGAGCTACTTGCATAGTCCAAGCTGTGGTAGGGCATCACTGTGTCCCAAGCAAGACCCTCTGAGTATCTACGGACTGGAACCAGCCAAGCACTGAAACTCTCCATTTTTCTGTAGATCCAAGTCTCAGGAAAGTGTTTACATTGACCAGTTTCCCCTCACGTTTGCAATTCAAGAAGACTGCAAATCAATCCAGTTGGCAATTCAATTGCTTTTCTCAACTCTAAGGAACATAATTCCAGCTAAAGAGAATTTCCCCATGTGCCATAAAATTTTAGGAGACTCCTGCAGACTCTTGGATAACTGACGTTATATATTATAACTGTCTTGTTTATATTTTATGAAATTATGAAGCTTTCTAAAATTTCTCAAGTCTGAAGGACAGAGTACCCTTCTCCCCCTGCTCCTTCCATTAAGTTCCAGCACTTGAGGAACTCAAACTCAAAACTCCTAGAAGAAAACATACTATTACTGCTCTTCCATGGGCTGGCTGAAGGTAAAACAAAGTTTGGAAAGAGACCCTCTAAATAGTCACAGCAACTTAACACTGCACCTGATTCTGCCCCTTCTGCTCCGCTCTGGGGAGACCCACCTGCAGTGCTGCCTCCAGCTCTGGGGCCACCAACAGTAGAAGGACACGGACCTGTTCAAGCGGGGCCAGAGGAGGCCACAAAGGTGCTGCGAGGGCTGAAGCCCCTCTGCTGGGAGGACAGGCTGAGAGAGTTGGGAGGGTTCAGCTGGGAGAAGAGAAGGCTCCGGGGAGACCTTAGAGCCCCTTCCAGTCCCTCAAGGGGCTCCAGGAGAGATGGGGAGGGACTCTGGATCAGGGAGGGGAGCCATAGGATGAGGGAGAAGGGTTTGACACTGAAAGAGGGGAGATTGAGATGAGATCTGGGGAAGAACTTCTTTGGTGTGAGGGTGGTGAGAGCCTGGCCCAGGTTGCCCAGAGAAGCTGTGGCTGCCCCATCCCTGGAGGGGTTCAAGGCCAGGCTGGAGGGGGCTTGGAGCAACGTGGTCTGGTGGGAGGTGTCCCTGCCCAGGGCAGGGGGGGTGGAGTAGATGACCTTTTAAAAGTCCCTTCCAATCCAATCTATTCTATGATTCTAACACTTCATTTTCATCAGTTCATTCTTAAAAGGACAAACAGACACAAACCTTGCGTGTTCTTGAAGGACATAATAGCTTGTCTGTAGGGATTCGGAGTGTCTGGAGCATCGGTCAGATTGGCCAAGACCAGGAGAAGCAGCAGACTCTGATTAGCGAGAGGGGAGCACTGCTCCAGCTGCGGTGACGATCTACTTCCCACCCCACCTAGCGTGAAGACTGTCCACAGGCCAGCTAGAGAGAAAAGGCAAAAAATATCATGAGTGTTCACATTTTAAAAAACGAAGCTCCTTTGGAGGCCAAGACAGCATTTCAGAGACAGAGAGGGGAGTTGGGGTTGGACTGGATGATCTCCAGAGGTCCCTTCCAACCACAGAATCACAGAATGCTATGGGGTTGGAAGGGACCTCTGGAGATCATCTAGTCCAACCCCCTGCCAAAGCAGGTCCACCCAGAGCAGGTTGCACAGGAATGTGTCCAGGTGGGGGTTGAATGTCTCCAGAGAAGGAGACTCCACCACCTCTCTGGGCAGCCTCTGCCAGGGCTCTGCCACCCTCACAGCAAAGAAGTTCCTCCTCATGTTGAGATGGAACTTCTTATGGTCAAGTTTGTGCCCATTTCCTCTTGTCCTATCATTCCTATCATGTCCTATCATTCCGTGATTCAACCCCTATCATTCTGTGATTCTGTGAAGAGGGAAAAAACAATTCACAATGAGGTGCCAGGTCTGGCCACTTGATTTCTCCAAATGAAAATTTCTGGAGTCACAACAGCAGTGGGCACGGAGAGGTGGGAACTGGAAGATTCCTGGAAATTCGAGAAAATTAAGTCATAGGAATAGATGAAAAGGAAGTTACAAGAGGTGAAACAAAAATTCTTTGTAGGGGAGAACCTTAAACACAGAAGAGATACCAATTGAAGGATTCATGTAGCAACATAACATATTAAAGGAGTAAAAGAAGCTTTTATGTTGCTTTTTTAATAAAACCAACTTAGTCCATCATACAGCATTTTTCTCATGTATTCTAATTTTCATAAAATCAGCATATTTTAGGCAAAACACAGCAAAAAAAACTAATACTGCTTAAACTAGATCCTCTAGACTTAGAGCTTTGTAGAGATCATCATCATGGCTCATTATTGTGGGTAGACAACTTAATAGCAAATAATACTTCTTGGGAAAATAGGCAGGATCAACAGCTGTTTAAATTTAAACTTTAAGGTATTATTAAACCCAGGCTCGTATTTTTGCATTCCTACAGAAGATGAAACAAGTTGAAAAAGGACTCCAGTCGGAAATACTCAAACTGCTCTGAAATTCCTTTTTAAGAGATTGTATATAAGATGTAATGGTGTGGAAGGACAAACCGTTTACAATAACTTGAAGTTGAAAATCTAGTTAAATAGAAAGAAGTAAGTATCACTATTGATACTGTCAAAAAAACCCCAAATGGACTGATTGAGTCCTCTTGGGTAAGCAGTTCTTTTTTGGTCTCACAAGCGACCGGAAAATACAGATATAACAAAGCACCAAAAAGTACTCATTTCAGACCTGCAAAAAATTTTTCAGGTACAAAAACATAAATAGCTCATCATTTCACACCAACTCGCAGTTCTTTGCTGAATACCCTCCCCTTTACGTAGGTGCATATATATGGTGCACGCACAGATGCCAGTATTAAGGCTACACCTGAAAGTTGCTCGTTAAAACTCTCATTATCATATTATTTAAACTTTGATGTTTGAGCCTGAAATGCAAGCGGAGTCATTTTCATACTTAATCCTTACAGCATTGAAAAATGAAATATAATTAACTCCAATAACTAAATTACTGTATTTGAAATTCCTGTTCCTAATCACAACTGTGTTGGGGAACCAAGCTGACCAGTTATGTGCCCAGATATCCATTCAGGGAGACTGGAAGGGAGAAGGGGCAGCAGAGGAGGATGAGAGTACGAGTTGGGGTTGACCTGCTGGAGAGCAGCTCTGAGGAGAAAGACCTGGGAGTCCTGGTGGACAACAGGATGACCATGAACCAGCAATGTACCCTTGTGGCCAAGAAGGCCAATGGCATCCTGGGGGGCATCAGGAAGAGTGGGACCAGCAGGTGGAGGGAGGTCATCCTGCCCCTCTGCTCTGCCCTGGGGAAGCCCCATCTGGAGCAGTGGGTCCAGTTCTGGGCTCCCCAGTTCCAGAAGGACAGGGAAATGCTGGAGAGGGGACAGCAGAGGGCTACAAAGATGGTGAGGGGCCTGGAGCACCTCTCTGATGAGGAGAGGCTGAGGGACTTGGGGCTTTTGAGTCTAGAGAAGGCTGAGGGGGGATCTGATCAAGGCCTATAAATCCTTCAAGGGTGGGTGTCAGGAGGACAGGACCTCTCCTCACCATCTTCTGTTCAAATCTAAAGTTACGCTTAACAGCAAACTAAACGTATGCCAAATACACACTGATATAGAAAACGTGGCCAGAATCTCATTTCAGCTTCTGCATCATCGGAACATCGCAGAAAAAACAGGATAAAAGGAAGAAACTCCCCCTTTAAGCCAACACCACAGCCATAGGTGGCTGTAACCGTATTTTAGTGCTGCCTGACATCATTAAAAGCATGGAATAAAATTTGCCTGGATGCTTAAACATATTAGATTTCTTTCACATTTAAATTTCACTTTAAATTTCCTTTACTCCCAGTCTCTTGTCACTTTAATATATGATCCAAGGGAAATCCAAATCGCGAAAGTTTTCTTAAAGCTTTCTACATCTCCGGGCAGCGGCAAAGACGAGCTGCAATTCCCAAAGCTACACCACCCAACTGAAAAGGATGAAGGGAGTGGGTTACCTGCAATAGCATCGTGACCCTGAAGCTTCTGAAGCTCTATAAACTCTGAGAAAGTTCTTCATTACTTTTCTGGTGCTAATTACAAGTGATGAAGTTCCATAAAAGTGATGAAGATCCATAACCATTCCCAGAAGTGATGAAGTTCCAGAAGCGATGAAGACCCCTAACCATCCACAGAAGTGATGAAGACCTACCAGGATTTCATTGTCCAGGAAGATCCATGACCATCTATTGAAGCGATGAAGACCCATGACCATCCCCAGAAGTGATGAACATCCAGAAGCGATGAAACCCCTAACCTTCCCCAGAAACAACGAAGACCCCTAAGCATCCCCCAGAAGCGAAGAAGACCCCTAAGCATCTCCAGAAGCAATGAAGACCCATAACCATCCATATAAGCAATGAAGGCCCATAAATGATGAAGTTCCATCAAAGTGATGAAGATCCATAACCCTACACCAGTTTACATCTGGATCATCTACAGAATTTACTGTTTTCTGCAAAATACTTGCAATCTATTTTTAATTGCAATTCTTCCATAGAAATTGATTTCTTGACTCATGGAACCACATCACTAGAATTCTTGTCAACTAGAGAAATATTACAATTTTGTCGATTATTTCCAGCAAACACACGGACACTTTGAGAAGGAACAGATCGCTTTTATCTTTAAAACAGAAAAAGCAGGTCCATTTTTTCCTTCTCTTCCACAAAACTACCCAACACAACTTAATTTTTTTCCACTAATTCATATAACTCTACATAAGGCACAGGAAGGAATTCAAGTCTTGCTTAAGAGCCAGGTATGTTTTTCGCAATAGAAAAATCCAGTTTTCTGTAAGATGGCGAGAAATACTGCCATGAAAAAAAAAAACCTACCAGGATTTTAATCTGGTTTGACAGTCTGTGGAACAACATTTAATGGCAAAAACGAAGTTATGACACATTCATCGAAAAAAGAACTTTCTTCCACCAGACTGTTATTTAACGTCAACACAGAAATCTCAGCCTGACGCCCTGCTCTCTCTTACACAACAAGACACAAAGAAGGTTCAGGTTTGGACCTGCTTGGAGAAAAGTTTAAGTGCATTTTTGACGCTTTCACATGACGGAGCGAAATTTTAAAAGCTTAATTTTAAAGACATTTTAAAACCAAGAAACAGGTAGGAGGCTCACAGGGTACATTAAAGATTTACTCATTATAGAATCATAGAATTGTCCAGGTTGGAAGGGACCTTGAAGATCATCTGGTCCAACCATCAACCTAACTCTGATGAAAACCCATCACCAAACCATGTCACTAAGCACTATGTCAACCTGTCTCTTGAATACCTCCAGGGATGGTGCCTCAACCACTTCCCTGGGCAGCCCATTCCAAGGCTTAATAACCCTTTCAGTGTGAAAATTTTTCCTAATTCTGGGAAATTATTTCCTAAATTCTGGGAAAAGGAGAAATTTTTGATGTTTTTATTTAATTGCAAAATGCAATTATATTAACAATTGAACTTCATCAAATTTTCCTTTGAAGGGCCTATCATTCATTAAGCTTAAACATGACATTTCAATTAATGCTGTCATAACCTTTTTGAGTATGCTCATTTCTCTCTTCACTGGAGCTTGGTAATGGAGCAGATCCTTTCCTCATTCCCCCATAAACACAACCAGAGTACTATCACACATCATTAGCATCCTCCTAATGAGTTTGATCGCTTTTGAAACTATTTTGCAGAGCACATCAGATTGAGGTGATTTTTGAGACTGAAAGGGAAGAAGTAAGACTTTTGGTAGACATGAAGATCTCCAAAAGATCTCTTCAGAATCATTTAGGTTGGAAAAGACCTCGAAGATCATAAAATCCAACCATCAACCCAAAACTGCCAAGTCAACCACTAAACCACGTCCCTCAGCACCACATCTACCCGGCTTTGAAATACCTTCAGGGATTGTGACTCCACCACTTCCCTGGGCAGCCTGTTCCAACCCTTAATAACACTTTTAGTGAAGACATTTTTCCTAGTATCCATCCTAAACCTCCCCTGGCGACACTTGAGGCCGTTTCCTCTTGTCCCATCGCCTGTCACTTGGAAGAAGAGACCAAACCCTCCTGGCTACACCCTCCTTTCAGGGAGCTGTAGACAGCGATGAGCTCTTACTGGTATTTTAACATTTCCAAAATGACAGTCCTCCTCCTCTTCTGTTCCTTCCATTTTTGCGCAACAAGTAGACAAGGCAAGAGAAGTCAGGAAAACCAGCATTAAATATCAGACAGAAAACCCAGGCTCAAAAAAACCCCACCAAAAAGAACTGACCAGTCTCAATGATCTGCTCAAGTCCTATCTCCACACCCTGCTTGCCTATTTATAAAACTTTCAGCATCCAGAAGATTGTTCAAATGCTGCAACAACATCTAAGAGAGCAGTAAATACTGATTATAAAGAACCAAAGTCGAAGTGATTTTCACTGCATCTAATTGATACCATCGTGTACTTCCTCCACCAAACCCAGCGAGTAACGTATTATTCAAAAACATCACAATTACTATTTCACTCTCGTTGCATCCAAGCAGCAGCTTTGGGAACTTGAGGGTTGGGTGTGTTTTTGTTGTTGGTTGTTGGTTGTTTTTTTTATTTAATGCTTATTATGTGTGTCACATTTAAGTCAATTCAACGGTTCTCCCATTGTGGTCTGATGAACGCTTTCTGGTGGCCCACGGAGAGCTGGCAGTTCACGTTGTGCTGGCTCTTGGCCTTGTTTCCAGCTGCTACATTGTGTTAGAAGCAAGCTAAAAATACAGAAATACTTTCCTACGATTACTTTTCCATGTAAGCAATTTCTCAAGTTGCCACGGGGACGTTACGTGATGATGAACGGGAGAGGAAAAAGCGGCCCATGGAATCGCAAACGGGAGAGGCTGGATCAGTGAGGCAACTGCTGTATCAAGCCGCAGTTCACATAAAGTCTCAAATCAAAGCCATTTATTACTTTATAAGCACAACCTTAACATCTCAGGTCTTTGTTTAAACAAATTAAAACCGCCAATTGTGAGGAGCACTGGGTGGATTTGCGACAAAGAAGGAAAGACTTTTTTAAAAACAGCTATAAATGAATGATTTCTGGGCAACAAAGAGCCTAGCAAAATAAATCCACGTTTTAAATACTGGCAGGCTAACTGGTTTCCAAGTCCTCCTCAGCTGTCGCAAGACTTTACACAAGGGAGATAATTAATTTAAAAGCTTGTAAGCATTTTAAGACAACAGCTACATCCCAACCCACGTTGACTCCATTTACCCTTTGGAATATAGGAATGGTAACGGAATCTATATCAGGAAATCCACGTTTAGGCTTCAAATCGTATCAAACTGCCACTTAGTCCTCGGTGCGATGTCCTGTGTGAGGTCGAAGTCCCACACGTCTCAAGAATTTACATAAGGGATTGCCATGGGCTTTATTTCAGGTGCTTGATGATCTTTCAGGTGGTTTAGCATTATTATGATACTTTCTTTTCAGTATTTCATACCTGAACGCTGCAGAAAAGTAACCGCAGTGCTACAGAAAGATTAAGGGCACGTTTTAGATGCCTTCTTTAAATGTTAAAAAACAATAGAAAAGGGTAGAAGATAGGTTTTAAAACCAAGTTATTTTCTTCTCATCAAATCACAGTGCAACAGAACCACTAAGATTGGCTCACTGAAATATAGGACTGGGTAGGACTTATTTGTTTGAGGTTTTTCACACTTAATGCTACTATTCTGACGGAGAGGAGGATTTCATCCTCCTCGCCAGGAAAAGCAGAGGGTAGTCATTTCTGTGAAGCCGAGCCCTGCAACACAACTTCTGCTGCCTTGATCGCAATCTCTCCAGGAATTACCCACTTTGTGTGCATTTGGATTTTTAAAATACAGCCCAAGAACCTGATTTTTGCCTGTTCCCATCCCTCCCAGCAACGCTGGGAATACTGAGCTATGGGAGCCACTGGAAAAAAACCCAACAGCCCAGCAGATCTCCAAAGAAATTCTCCAAAAGCCGCAGCTCTGAGAAGCACCAAAGAGGAAGCCGGGGCCGTGATGTCCTTAACACATTCTGGAAGGAGTTTTTTCAGGAAATGAATCATGGAAGCAAACGAAAGGCAAAGATGGATTAGGTAACTGTGTTCATCTCCTACCCCGCAACACTGTTCCCTCCAGTACATGTTATTCTACCCAGTTTAGTTTTAAAGGGACTGGTAACGGAGCCTGAACCACATCCTTTGGGAAGAGCATTCTATAATCTAATAAACCTCAATGTTAAGATTTTTTTTTTCCCTAATACTCAGCCTAAGCATTTGTTTGTTCGACCTCAAAGAATCACAGAATGATACGGGGTTGGAAGGGACCTCTGGAGATCATCTAGTCCAACCCCCTGCCAAAGCAGG
>VXAK01016750.1:0-48825 GCA_013399435.1 Arenaria interpres
GAGAAGGCTCTAGGGAGACCTTCTAGGAGCCTTCCAGTACCTAAAAGGGGCCTACAGGAGAGATGGGGAGGTAGGAGAGATCAGGGAGTGGAGCAATATGATGAGGGGTAATGGTTATAAACTGAAAGAGGGGAGATTTAGATTAGGAAAAATTGAGTCAGGGAAGAGAGAAAAGAAGTTAAGTAAGGTGGGAAGGTGTCAAGAAAAGAAGGAACATGTGACATTGAGGCAAAAGAAAAATACAAAGCATAGATGAACAAAAAAACTTAGACTGGAGCCCTTTTCAATTTTATGTTAGACTAGCACAATAAACAATATACCTCAGCACATGACATTATATGGCCACATGCCATACAAAGATGACTGACGTTAATCAACTGACATCATGAGAAACAGACTTGCAGAAGAATATCATATTTAAGCTGACAGGATAATTACTTTCACTGTCCTTCATACAGGCCCCCTCAGGCAGGAACCTGACTCCTAGACCGAAAGACAGGGAGAACTATCACCACATACAGAAGTATTTTTCTCCCTTGTTACATTCTGAGGGATTACTTCCATTCTTTGAGTCAGAAAACCATGAGAACAGAATGTATTCTATGATCAACATGTAGCCAGGATGAGTATTTCCAGCACCAGAGAATCATTGAATAACATCTGCAATCAAGATGTCTTGGGAGGAGGTTTTTTTTTTAAAAATCTGCACCCTCTGCAATCCTTGTGGTTGATATGGAGAGCTGTTTATATTACGCAGGAATTTCACTTGAAGAATGGAAACAGGCACTAGTATAACCACTCCTTCCCTTCCTTCCAAGGCTTCCTGTTGTGATGGGACCCATTTGTGAGAGATGAGAAAAATTGCAGCTGCCCTCTCTAAGTTGCAACTACTTGATGTTTTTCAGATCCAGACCCACTGATAACCAAAGAACACTGATAACCATTATTCAAGGATTTGAGGTTATAACAGTTGATGTGCCAAGTTCAATTTGAGTTCTGGTAGCATCTTTCACTTTCACCAGAGTTAAGACCTGCCTTTGATTATAACTACATGAGCTAGCAAGGGAAGTGATGCATTATTATAAAGCTCATAAAAGAAAAACATACTATAGTTTCTGTGCACAAATGAGCTGATTTTTTTCCAAATTCAATTTGTGATGCAGAATAGCATTTATCTTCAGAACAGTGAAGTTAAAGAACTGCCAGCTTAAATCAGCTTGTGTGCAAACCTTTACCTTTCTGTTGATTTTGCTTCATATGCTCAGACAGGTGACATCTACCTACTGTGGAATGTCCCACATCTATTTGCCATTTTTACTTTGTCCAAGATTAAATCAAAGTGACTGACCAGAGATATGACAGACAGTGAGGCTGCCAGCATGTTTCCACAACAGTCTCATGCACAGTGTCCTGTGCTTGCATGATGTAGGTGTCAGATAAGGAAATACATACATTTTTTCACCCTTTTCTGTAACAAAGAACCGGCCTTGACTTGGTTCCTGTGCCTTGTGCACAGGGGATACCAACATCATTCCCTTGTGTACTGCGAACTCCTACCACATGCCCCGGCCCTCCCAGCTATGCCTGATATGCTCAAAGAGATCCTTGGCAGATTCTCCCCACCCTGGACTGGCGCCACAGCAGCTTGCCTTGAGATGCAGACAGACAAGGAAGTCTTCTCTGAGTAGAAAACACCACTACCACCCCCCAGCAAGCCAATCAGGCTCTGGAATAGACAAAACTTCAACTCTGTCCAGAAATTCCTTCTGAATAATGAAATAGAGAAAAACACCCTTGATATGAGACTCCTTGTCCTGTTAGACACTACAGAATGGCTCTTCTTTGATGCCCACCTCCCACCACCTGCATCTAAGTTTAGCCTTTATAATCACACAGATCAGCCTTTCAGAATGTGAGGAGGGGGGCTCAAGGCTAATTGCAAACCACAGTAGGATATTTTCTCCGTATAAATGTTCTTAACCTCAGAGTGATCAACCAAGCCTCTGGAGAGATGCACTACCAGTCAACCTGTCATGGCAAAACCTGACAGTACAGAGTGTTTGGCTCTTTATTCAGAGAATGCATTTGAATAATGAGTACATTCAAGAAACCATGCTGTTGCTGCACTCATGGAAGAGCAAAAGGCTAACTTTGCCAAATAAATTAAGTGTTGCAAATTATTCTTTTTCCTCAGAGCTCTGTGTGCCCCAGGAGTAAAGAGCTAGCAGAGAAACTCTTTACCCAAGCAAGTGGTAACTTGGTAAACAGGATTTCCAGCTCAGAATTCAAATGTGAGGACAAGCAGAAGTATCTTGTTTCAAGTGTACAAATACAGGCAGTAGAGATTCTTTCAGAAAAAAAAAAAAAGTATAGCAGCCATGCAGCACACTCAACACAGAACCTTCCTTTCATCAGAGAAGAAACTATTTACAAAAATTACAAACTCTAAATTAGAATTGTATGCACATTTACTGGGATAGAGAGCATTTTCTCCACTTCTTTTGGCTTCATCTTAGGTATCCCTCCAGGATCCAGACGTAACATTGCTGAAATTCCCTGGCCTTTGCTTGAAGGCCTGAAAAGTTGTACTCTCTTTCTCTCTCCATAAAAAACATCCACAATGAGCTTTTTGTGGGGACTTACACTCTTTTTTCTGTTCAAAACCTGGTTGCTATGTGAATTTCTTGTTTTTGACACCCCAGATTTCCTACACAGCCAGTAAGTGGAATTTACTCACTTGTGGTCCAAGAGGTAGCAGCTATGAGACCAAAAGATATCCAAAGTTTTCTGAATGCAGCAATTAACTTAGCAATTTAATGTAGATATTTTTTCGCTAAACATCATGTTCCCTCTGGAATTTTAGCCTCTTTCCTTACTTTTTCTTTATGAGTAAATTCCCTCTTTTGCACCATTTCATCTTCCTTCTAGCTCCTATATAGGCAAGGCCAAGAGTACCTGTACTCTCAGTGTCTTTCCCTATTACTTTACTTCGCTTTCCCTGTTCCTTTCCTACTATCCGAATGCAGAGGGAGAAAGTCACTGACAAAAATTACTATTTTGTTCTTTGCCTTGCACAGCTCTTCGTAGCCCGCAGCCACGCGTGGAGCTGCTGGTAGAAACTGCACAGCAGAGCATGCATGAATAGCCAGGGTAGTTCTCACAGTTGTTGTGATGCCTCCAGCTCCACTTCGACAGGATGGATATAGGCCTAAGTTGCTCACAAAGTCCTGGCAAGTGAAGCTTCCAGTGCTTCTTCAGAGACAGATTATCACAGTCTGCTTGTTTCCCTTCTGGCTTGTGAAGACACCCTTCCAATTTTAATGACCCTGACCAAATGTCTAAGCTCAAACACAGTGTGCAACATCCTACTTCACCTTTCCCTCCTACTTCACAGCTAAATATGATAAAATAAGGTGCTTAAGGTTTGACTCCAATGGGAGCTATCAGTCACTGTACTTTCAAAGGCAACTCTTGTTTCGTAAGTGTCTCTGCTTAGGAGAATACTTCAAGATTTGGAGTTATTTTTTATGCCACTCTTGCAGATTGTGGTCTATATATGCTGATGTCAAGGCTTACAGAAATTAGATTGCTTCCTTATGTCAAAGGACATCCAGTATCCTCTAGCCCATTTCATTGTATTTCACTATTTGTTTACAGCTGTGCTTCTCATTTATACAATCTTCCTGTATGGCCTCTCCTATGCTTCCTTACATGGCTGTTATCACATGCCTGCCAAGTTGGACTCTATTGATTGTTGGTGCTACTGGAGTTGAGCACTTTCTGTCATCCAGTGGTACATTGGCTCTGAAAATGAGAATATGGATTGTTAGGAAAAAAAATTATATGATTAATTGTTTTTAGTTTACACTTCTGATGCAATGGATGAAGCAGCTCGCAAAAGGCATGATCACTGCTGAGCAAGAACAATGAAGAAGTATTATTTGTGTGCAGACTTCCCAACGGACTCTCTCTTTGACGCTAGCTTAAAATGTTTCCAGTCACTGGTGCATGGAAAATGTTCAGGATGCAGTAGACAGTTCTGAAAACACCAGAACCAATCATGTGGGAAACAAGAAAAATAGAAAGTCAAGTCAAAAAGTATTTCAGCTATGAAACAAACACCAGCCACCTGTAGGCGAGTGGCTAGCAGACTGAAGCAACATGTGTAAATCCTTTTTAGGAGTTCCAATTTTTTTTTTAATGTAAGGAAGAGAATCGGTTCCTCTCATATTCATAGAGTCATAGAATGGTTAGAGTTGGAAGGGACCTTGAAGATCATCGAGTTCCAACCCTCCTGCCATAGGCAGGGACACTTCCCTCTAGACCAGGTTGCTCAAAGCCCCATCCAGCCTGCTCTTGAACACCTGATGGATGATGGCTCTGTTACTCTTTCTATTATTCCTGGGAGGTATGATTTAGTACACTAGAGTTGAAGATCACTACAAATGTTTAGTGAATGAAAAAAATAGCTGTCCGCATAGCTTGTCTTAAAATGTAGTATGTCCTACTGTTCTTTCACAGACCATCAGCCCCAAATACAATGCAAACTCCATCTATCATAAGATCTTTGCTCCTGTTCTAGCCTAGCAATTGGAATCAGGAAATTTTCAATGGCAAGTCCTCTACTGGAAGATTATCCGACAACCTATTTTATTGACCTCCAGAACATGCTTCAGAAAGGCATTTTTCAAGATGTTCCACTTCAATTGAGTTTTGTACTGACATAATTTGTTGACAAATTTTTGTCTACACTATATTATTTTTGTTTCTAGTGACCAATTTCTATTATAATTGTCCCTACTGCTAAGGAGCAAGATATGAAAACCTTGATTTTTTTTTTTCCCTCCAAGCTTGTCCCTTACAGAGCTGCTGTGCCCTCATCAGCCCTTAGCACCTGTAGCTGGGGCTCAGAGAAGGGGTAAGAGCTGGGGAGCATGGAGGGTGGGCTGCCGCCCCCAGGTACCACCACAGGCTTTCTCAGTAACATGGCAGAGATGCTACTTGGACTTTCAAACTTTTTCTACCTGTTATGTTTTTGTTAACAGTAAAATCGGGGCCACGTCAAAGCCAGTAAAACTGCTCAGCATAGGTAATAAAAACCCTCCACTGAAATCTGCTGCTTTAAATAGCATAGGGTTCAGTTTCAGCTCCTGCTGGAGCCTGAGTGAGCTGACCACAGGGAACGACAAGTCCTTTTGTCTAAGGGTCCTCGTGTCTGTTCAGACCAACCACCCAAGTGGCCCTATATTTTCCTCTGGGGCCCTCCCCAAGCCTCTCCCTTCTGCCAAGACATTGTTAGGGATTGTATAGGGTGTTTCAGAGCTTTGTATCTTCACTGCAAATGAAGCCTTTATCAGCACCATCAGGAGCAGTTCAGTTGGTTCAATCCAGCTGGATGTAAGTCTGCTAAAGAAGGTAACTTTAAGTAAGTGCCTTAGGACAAGGGGGGAAGACAGGAGGGAGGTTGTACAGGCAGAAAGGAGTAAGAAGAGGCAAAAATAACAATGTAGGAAATGTCCTTTCATGTTGTGGGTGCTGTTGGGTTTGCGTGGGATACATCTGTTTAGCAAAAACAAGGGACAAGCCTGAGCCCGTGCTTTTAACAGTCCTGTGATTACCCAGTGACATAAAATTGCCTCTTTCTAGGGCCAGTCCCAGCTGCTTATGCTGGTGGTGGTCACTGCTGAGTTCCGTGAGGCCTGAAAACAGTAGTGGTGATTTTAGACTCTTTTGGGCACCAGCCTTTCTTTATCACCTCAAAGCCAACCACGGCATCCCCTGGGCAGCTTCTGGATGCAGCTCATTGTGTCTCTTCCTGTAGAAGCAGTGCTTGTGGGAAGACATTGTGTAGCTCAAGGTGGGTAAAGGCAACTTGTGATCTCATATTTTCTGTGATACTTAAAATCTGCTGTGCAGTGGTAAAAATACAGTCCCCATCCCAAGCTATTCGATATGATTTTTAAATGGATGTTGAAATGACTATACGTTTGTGAATCAAGTTTTCAAAGTAGAAATGAGAATTAATCTAACTTGATAGAAAACTCGAACCTTAGGCTTAAAATAGGGGACAAATGAGAGATATGTGTCTCATACTTCACCCTGAGTCCCAGGGAAACTGAAGCCCTGTTAAAATAATCGGTAACAGATATTGCAGTTGTGGAAATCAAACCTAAACTTGAGGATAACATAGGAGGGCTAGGCCTGAGCTCTTCCGAATGGTCCCTACAAAGTCAGTTACCCGTCCATTGAGTTTGATGTTTTCTTAGATTGGTTCAGGAAATAGTTTCCCTTTGAGTAATATTACAAAATTGCATTCTTTTAAAATAAAAGTTTGAATTCCATACAGAACAGGTCCAGAGAGATGGTTGCCTAGTGTGAATGCCTCAGTCTGATGCAAAGCTTCATGAGGCATTAAACTTTCTGGTTGACATTCAACACAAGTAATCAGCTAAAAAGAAGAGATGAAACTGGTTGTGAAGGCTACTTCTTGGGCACTGAAAAAAATGAATATTACTGCACTGCTCCTATCTACCAACTCTCTTAATACTGGCCAGATAAAGGCATTTGGGTTCCTTATACCACCTTTCCTTACAGAAAAGGTAAGGAAACTCTCCCTGCTTGTTGTGGGAAGAAAAAGGACTGAAATGTTGTGCATCTCAGTTCTGGTGGTGGAAAGCATGTTTGGGGTGACTTTATGTTTTTCTGTTATGACAGACAGAACAGAACAGAACAGAACATAGTCTCACAGTGCATGGCCATGTATGGGAAAAGTTTTAAATCATTAGTTCCACCCCTGGACACCTCTGATTCTGGTATTTTGGGGGTAGTGGAGAGGGTATAAGTGCTCAGCCCATCTGATAATTAGGCACCTGAGAAAGCTGTTCATTTTGAATTTCCCAGAATGGAGGCACCTGAAAATTGTGGCACTTATGTAAAATGTGGTTTTAACTGTATAGCAATTGTGTTTTGGTTTATTTCAAAATGTGTGTAAAAACCACAATAGAGAATTATCCCTTCATTAACACCAGTAAAAGTGATGATAATAATAACAACCCTTCAGTACTGCTTCTGAAAGGGAATTGCTTAAAGTTAAGAGACGTAACCTTTGAACTGGTGTATGTTCTCAAACCAGAAAGATTAAAAGGTCAGAATTGAAAAGTATATATTTTAAATAGCACCAGATGGCTGTGGTGCAAACACAAGGCTGAATTCAAACTCCTGTGAGTTAAAGCACATGCACTCACCAGGATCCCATGGGTAAATTACAGCTTCTGTGTATGTTGGGGAGTCCATTATCTGACATATACCTACAACTGCTCAGTATTTTGCCAGGAATTACTTTTCTTCTTAATGACTGTTAGATGAATAGGGCCAATTCTTCAGCCATGAGTGCCATTTCCAGGGACTGTGATGAGCATTGGGTGCATAGCCGAGGACAGAGGTTAGCCCACAGCCCAATGGTTTTCAACTTCTTTGATTTGTGGACCCCTTTTGAATACTGAATTAGTATTCACTCAGAGAAATGGAAACCCCAGTGAAAATTAGCACATGTGGAGATCTATAGACTATTTATGAGCTTGGTTTTCACAGTAACCTTTTGCAAACAATTTCAAAGATCCCAGACCGCGACCATCACTGAAAAAAAGCCTCTTTTGCTCTCCATCAAGTCATCCCTTTGCCAAATCTAGTAGTTTACCATAAAAAAAACCCCTCTTCTAGTTTCACTACTTACCAAAATGAATGCAGCTGTACAGATTTAATTTTACCTCACGCAGCCATTTGAAGTTTAACCTAATTTCTTTTGTTCTTTAGTTCTTACATTTATATGTCAGCAGCTACTTGGTTTACTTCCTCCTCCTCTCCCCAGTCATTTTTCTCTCAGACAGATGTGCAAAACTAGCTGCAAATTATTTGGTAATCACTCAGGATATTTTTTTTTTCTGGACTTATGGTGTAGCATTATTTTATCAGCTTGTTGTCTTATCTGAAAAAATCTTTTTTCCATGTGGGAAACAGCCCATATGTTAATCAACAAGATTTATTGTCTATTAAATTGACAGTTTATGTGTAATAATAATCACAATGAGGTATCTAGATTATGTGCTATGTGGCCTCAATTCTTTCCCTATCAGTCTTTACTCTCTGATCTCTTATAGTCTTCCCTTGCTTAGTATGCTGAAGATGTCTCCTCCATCTGCTGCAGAGATCCCTTAAAATATGAAGTCAGAACTGAGAGCGAAGAACAGCCTTCTTACAACTCTGCAAGTTATTATCCTTTTTTAAATATTCTTTTTTAAAGTCTCCATGCTTCTTTCTTTTTTTTTTTTATTCTTTGATTGCAAGCACATTGAAAAGAGTCCATTTATATCACTGTGTTTGTATCTCACATAAAACAACAAAGTCTTTAAGCACTACTGGAATATAAATATTAAAGGAGAAGAATGACTCCTCGGATGAGGGGGTTTTTTAAATCCTGTTTGTGCCCTCCATCACTTCTCTGACATGACTGAGTTCACTAACAGGTGAATAATGCAATGTGAAGCAGTAAGAGATGCAAATTTTTCATTTTATAAAAAGTAATTTTGTTGAGAGGAAAGCCTTATTCAGAAAACAACAAAATGGAATGAATTATTATTCCTTGCATAATTATAAAAATTTTGAGATTACGTGTGGAAACTTTATATCTCAAAACACCACTTTGCTTGTGAAATTATTTTTTTTTTTCTGGCTATTTTGCACATATCTTCAGTTCTTAGCACTATTTTATAGCACAAGCATCAGGCCCACATATTTAATAGCCATGCCAAACTATGCCTTGTATTGTACCAGCCTGTTTATTCATTTCACCAGTTCTTGTCACACAGGATTAGAATAAAGGGAAGAATTCTATTCATCACCTAGAATTTTTGGTAGACCAAACTTGTCCTTACTTTTGTATTTGCATAAAAGTAGTGTTGTTATCACATGCCTAAACATTGTCATTTTAATCCTTTCCCAAGAATATAAAAATTTTGGCAAATCTACTTATTTTGCTTTCAAATGTTCCGGGGCAAGAACTTGTGATACCCTCTGTATGAAACTCTGACATCACCATTAGGCAAAATTTTCCCCAAGGCTACACAAATATGTTTGCTTTATTTCCTTAAAAGAAAACTATTTGATACAACTGAAGAGATTTTATACAGCATCTTTAGAACTGTGACACTTCATTTAAATGCATTATTTATTTTAATGCATTATGACTGCATCAACACAGCTATCTATCAGTGCAAGATGATGTGTTCCTAAGGCTTTTACAGCTTCAGGTTTCCAACAAGACTGTAGTGGAAGTCCTCCTTGCAAAACTGTGAACAGGATATGAGGCATACTTAGGTTAAGGAGATGATTGGCTATTGCCCTATAAAGTCTCTGCCCAGAGCTGCTATGATCTTTTTCGTGGCTCCTGCAAGCCTGTACTGGAGCAAATTTCCAGTACCCACATGTCAAACTGTACTGCCTCCCTGATGCTGTCTCCTTGCAGCAGCAGCGGAAGCTTCTGGTAGGAGCTTTATGGCTTCATGTTCCTCCCATGTGCAACACCTAGACTTTTAGAACAATAGGAGTGTGATGCTTCAGATCCATGAGAACAAGTGTTGGCAAATAAAACTTGTATGTTGTCCACCCAGCCTACTTCTCCATAAGATGTACAGAAGACAAACATTTTGCATGTTATGAGGATGCAAGCCTTGCCTATGACTGCAGTTTGCTTCACCATTGTCTGTTGGAGAGGCCTTGCAAATGTCAACTCAGGACAGCCCATTCCATTTCACTTGGAATCTGCTAGTACCAAAATTCATATTGACTTTTAATTGACACTTTAATGGGACACACCTTAATATCCAAACTTGGCTAGAATCAAGAACGTCTGGATTATGAGTGTGTTGCCTGTTAGATTAAACTGAATTTTCACTGGGCACCAGACAAGTTTAAATTCAATTCAATTAGTATTACATTAGAAAAACAGTTAAATGATTGATCACAAAATCTAAAAAGAAAATAAATGAAGTAAACACAATGACAGAATCAAAAAATCTTTGAGTCTGGAAGGCATCTCTGGAGATCATCTCATTGAACCCCTCTGCTCAGAGCAGAGTCAGCTAGAGCAAGTTGTCTAGGATTGTGTCCAGGGCTTTGGAGATGTTCAAGGATTGAGACTCCACAACCTCTCTGGGCAACCTGTGCCAGTGTTTGATCACCTCCACAATAAAAAAGTTTTTACCTATACTCAAATGTATTTCTCTGAGTTCCAGTTTGTGTCCATTGCCTTTTTTCTCCTGTTACCGGGCACCACTGAGAATTGTCTGGCACCTTCTTCTTTATTTTACCTGTCAGGTATTTATACACATTGTTAAGATTCTCCTGTGCCTTCTCTTCTCCAAGCTGAACAATTCCAGTCCCAGCTTTCTCAGCCTTTCCTCATGTGACAGATGCTGCAGTCCCTTAACCATCTTTGTGGGCTTCTGCTGGACTTGCTCCAGTATGTCCGTGTCTCTCTTGTACTGGGGAGCCCAGACCTGCACCCGGCACTCCAGATGTTTCTCACCAGTGCTGAGTAGAGGGGAAGGATCACCTCCCGGGACATGCTCAAATGCTGTTCCTCATGCAGCCCAGGCCCTATTGGCCTTCCTTGCTACAAGTTGTTTAATGTTCAACTTGTAATCTACCAGGTCCTTTTCTGAAAAGCTGCTTTCCAGCCAGTTGGCCCTCAGTGTATCTTGACACATGAGGTTATTCCTCCTCAGATATAACACTTTTCAATAGTCAATGCATTTCTCCAACCTGTTTAAGTCCCTCTGGATGGCAGCAGCATAACCATTTGATGTGTCAGTTGCTCGTCCTCTACTCTCTATAATCTGTAAACCCCCTGAGAGTGCCCTCTGTCACATAATCCAGGCCATTAATGAAGAGGTTAAACAGTATTGGCCCCATTATCAACCACTAGGGTACACTGCTAGTAACTGGCCTCCAACTGGTCTTCATGCTGGTGTTCAGAACCCTTTGATCCCAGCAGTTCAGGCAGTTTTCAGTCCACCTCACTGTCCATTTATTTACCCTGTACTTCATCAAGTAGTCTGTTAGGATCCTATGGGAGACAGTGTTGAAACCTTAAGTTGCTTTCATCCACTCTTATCTCCCCCCATCATAGAAGGTTATCAGGCAGGCCAAGCATGGTTTCCCATTCATAAATCTGTCCTTACAACTCTCAAGCACCTTCTTGTCTTAAATTAATTTGGACATCATTTCCATAATTGTTTGCCTCTTTAACTTCCCAGGGATTGAGATGAGGCTGACTGGCCTGTAGTTCTGTTTCTTCCTTCTTGCCCTTCTCGGACACAGTAGTAACATTTTCTTTTTTCCAGTTCTCAGATGTCTCTCTCAGTCTCCATGAACTCCCAAGTATGATCAAGAATGGCCCCACAGTGACACTGGCCAGCTCGCTTAGCACCTGTGGGTGTATCCCAGCAGGCCCTATAGAGTTGTTGATGTCCTATTTGTTTAAACATTCCCTGAACTGATCCTTCTCCACCAAGGGTAAGTCTTCCTTGGTCCAGACTTTCCCATTAGGGTCAGGGACCTGGGATTCCTTACAGTAAAGAGGCAAAAGAGGTACCTTCCGTGTCCACCAAGTCCCATGCCCAATTCAGCTATGGGCCAACATTTTCCCTTGCCTTCCTTTTGCTGCTGTTATATCTGTAGAAGCCTTTCTTGTTGCCTTTCATCTCCCTTGCCAGATTCAATTCCAGGTGGACTTTGGCTTTCCTAGCCCCATACCAACACTCTCAGATGGTATCTCCACATTATTCCTTGGAAATATGACTCTGGTTCCATCATTTATAGACTTTCTTTTCATGTTTGAGTTTTTTCAGGAGTTCTTTGTTCATCCATGCAGGCCTCCTGACATCTTTGCTTGATTTCCTGCTCACTGGGTTGGACCATTCTTGAGCTTGGTGGATCCCTGAAAAGCAAGACTCTTCCAACATTTTAAAATACCTCTGGGATTAGTCTTTTATTCAATTTGCCATTCATGACTTCTCTGAGATAGTACTTAACTATGACAGGTGGCGATAGATCCTTGCTAGCCTCTCCTTGCGGATGGTTTATTTCAGATCACATTCTCTGAGACTGTAGTCAGCCTCAAGAATGAAGGCAGCAGCTCTTTGTCCCTTTAATGCCATCTTGCAGACCTAATTCATAACATTATTAGAAGACAGGAGGGAAGGAAAGAAAGCCAGATATCCAAAACCCTACCACCACTCCAGGGCTGCCAACATCAGTGAGATATTTCTGGTTGCATTCTCTGTCCGGATGGATCCCTTCCCACTTCTCTTGCCTTCCTTTCACTATATCTCTGGCTCTTGGGAATGCAGGTTTATGATTTACACAAAGTGTGACTCTCTCTTCCCTGCTAAGTAGGATCAGATTTCTTCTCCCCACAGCCTGTTGGAAACCTACCTGAGTTTACATTCCAAGAGCATTCCTTAATTAGCACATACCTCCAGCCTCACTGGCTTTCTTGGTCTTTGAAATGATTCAAGACAGTTACAGTATTTTTTGAATCATGTTACATTGGAAGTACTAATTTTCAATACTTCTAATTAGATTTCATAATATCAAGGTCACTGTGAGTTTTTGATAGAGGCAATATATTACATATTATTAAGGAAGGTGACTAACATGGCATTTAACTACTTTTTTCTATATAACCTCCTTGAATTTAACTGAAACATAGTGACCAATTGCTCCGGTTTAGACAAACCATGATTCTCTTTTTTAAGGAATACAAATTCTACCTCTCCATCCCAGAATGGCTATTTATTGGGTTGCTTAATCAAAATCCAAATGCATTTTTTTTTTAAAAAATAATTTTCTCTAATTTCACATCAAATGACTATTCTGAATGCTGTTCATTTTCTTTGAAGATATTACATTTGAGCTAAGCAATCCACAGTTTAGCTAAGTTCATTTAAACAAAAACTTGTGTCAAAGAAGAAAAGAAAAGAAAATGGGATTATGATTATTTTCTAGATGATCAACATGTTTACTGTTGAAATTTATTGCATCTCTGATTTTTGTGACTATTAGCTTATGAATAGTCAATGTTTTCATTTCTTATGACTTCACTGCTAATCTCCTAATGTTTGTTATTCCTCTAAGCTCCTACTCTTAATGTTCCGGAATTGTTGGCAAATTCCCTCTTTCTGACAAAAAAGAAAGCATCTATTTTGCATTGCCTCAGAAAAACTCTCCTTATTTATTCTTTTAACATGATTTTTAAATCTGTCTCATGACAGCAAAGATATTATTTTTGTTGAAGTCCAAAAGAGTCTTTCAACATCTGACATTATCTTAAATAGTACTTGTTAAAGATTTAACCATGGATGGATTAGTAGTGGTAATAATAGAAGTATTACCATAGCACTTTTGGACATTAATCATGGGTCAGGTTGACATTGTATAGGCACAGAATGTAAGGATAGTCTTTCCTCTAAAAACCTTACTCTCTCAATCTATGATATAGATTGATTAATACAGAAGTAAAAGGCAACAGTGAAACAGTGGTCCTGAGTGTGGTAGACATAACAAAGCAACAGCATCACAGTTAACTTTTGTAGGCATCTGAAGAGAAAAGGTCTAAGGTGCAAAAAGAAGGAAAAGGAAAGGGAAAAAATGGTCTAAATAACTAAAATAATTTTGATGTACAAAAGAGAAAAGGGAAACATTCCCTTGTTAAATGATTACCGTTTGGGCCTGTAGACCAGGTGTTCCATGTTCCTCCTTCTACAGGACATAATAAAATCTTGGGTATTGCTTTCACAGCTGCGATCTCATGGCAAAGCCACTGGACTCAGAGCTGGGGCATCTTGATGTCTGGCCCATTTTTAGGGTCTGGCAGGAAGTTAGTTCTCCTGTGCTTGTGGAAGGCATCTGAGTTTTAGGGCTTTTCATGGCATGTCTCCTGCTGCTATAAAATGAAAAACATGATATCCTCCCACTCTTTGCTTCATGAAGCAATACCAGAATCTTCAAACCATTTTGGAGTTGGCTTTTTACTGGAAAGATGAACCGTTCCTTGATAGTTGGCAACTGCATTCTCCACTGTCTGCAAGGAATGTCTTCATTGAATGAATGACTGTTCTTCCCCATAAAATGCCTTTATATGCTGCATAGTCCACTAATTAAATGGCATGTATCACCAGTTAGCAGGAACCCCATAACTTCAGTGTGGCTACTTATCTAGCCCATCTTGCCCAGAAGTGCATATCTCAGGAAATCTGAGTGTCTTTGTATGCTTGCTGGGAAGAGAGGCCAGGTGTTCACAGCATGTCCTTCAGACCATTTGCTTGTTGTTTTTTTACTTCCACATCCATCCCTCTTCCTCCTCATCCTGGCACTACAGTAGTTTTGAACAGCAGCCACTGAAGGCCCTGGCCAGATCTCCTCAGCAAAATCCCTTCTGTGGGAAAGCCAGGGAATGAAGCAGCAGCAATGGAGCCTTGCCATGTTCCTCCCCACCGCTCTCACCTGCAACCGAGACCGTCACTTTAGCCACAATCAAAGCATGCCAGCCCTGGATGCAGGAGACCCAGCATTTAGACTGTAATACAGGTCTCCCACATAAAATACCACTGCCAAGCTTCTGGGCCAGCTTTAGGAATATGTTTTTAATATTCATTGCTCAGTCTGTTACAGATGTGCACAGTGCAATTATTATAATGACTTGCACATGTGGTGTTATGAAATGTGTGCCTTTAAAGCCATGCCAGTATTTTATCCTGTAACCCAAATATATTATTTCTACCTATGTTCCAGTTATTTAGTTTGCCACACATTAAAAAAAAAAAGAAAAAAAAAAGGCAAAACCCCAACTTTATTAGAAAGATTAAACTAACAACTATGTAAGCAATGCAACCAAAAGGGAACAGATCCATTTTTTTTTCATAAAAGAACAGGTTTTTTTGATTTGCAGGCTTGGATTTTTTTTCTTGTGCTCCAGCTCCTTAACGCAGACACAGACACTCACAGAAACATCTATCCACATAAAAAAATGCATGCACATAAGCACAATTCATATTGTATGAAAGGAAATCTTTCCCTAGATGGGAAGCCATGCCGTATCCAAACATCTTCAGCTCCAACAAAGAATACCCTTGCGTTAATCACCTTCAAGCTTAACTGTTTCAGCTCATTATATCTAATAATGAAGCTTTGTCTCTTGCTCTGAAAATTCAGAGTTCACAGAACATAGCAGACAGTAATCAGAGCAACACCGTATTTATTGTGCCTTGGCTGTCCACTTCGGTTCCTCACTTACCATGGGGTTCAGTTAAAATAGATGGATTCCATTTGTGGACTTTGGTAGCTCTGAGACTCCCATATAGGATGTCCTGGGATAACAACGCCTTCCTGAAGAAATCTGGTGATTGACAAATGCATGGGGGAAAGCATGGGAAGCATGAGAGCAGGAAAAGAGTCAGACACAGCCCCCTTGAAGCAGAAACTAATTGTTGCAGGTCTCATTGTATTCAGAACTATGAACAAAATTAATCTCTTTAATCTATCTCTTCTGCAATTTGTTTTCCACTTGACCACCCAACAATCACTCTCTCTTTCCTTCCATTTCAATTCAACTCCCCCGACCAGCCAGAACACAAACAAAACCAGTTATTTCTTCAGCAAACTGAGAGTAGCACGCGTGTTACTGGGTAAAGTTTTGGGAATTAATCAGACACTAGAATAGTATGCATATAGTATATATATCATAAAGTGGTGCACAGAAAACTGACACAAATGTGAGTTTAATTTTCCAACTTATTTTGAAGATGGATCAAGTTATTTAAAATCTGCTACATATAATACTAATAATATAGGCAAATATTTCATTTTAGGTATGTTACGTCACCTAACAGAGTTTGTTGAACATTATTTGATATCTCAATTTAAAATCCAGACAAACCAATTGATATTTCTAGTAAGGTTGTTTTGAAGACATGTCAAAACAAGAGACAATACTGAGGGCTTATCCACTGTTCAGTGTTATCATATGCTATGATTGTCCATACTGTTAAATATGACCACAACATCTGGCACAGTTTTGGTCATGCCTGCTAGCCTATTCCCCAGCAAGTCTTCATCATGGCTCGTGGGTGAACATGGGCCAAGAACCATTCCCCATAGGAAGTCTGGATGCACTGCATCCAGACTTCTTTGCTCTGGAAATCTCAGAGGATCTATATCCCTGAGGAGATTTTCAGTATGCCCTCATTCAGGCTGGGTAGGCATGTCTTTCATGCTGTGTTTTGATATTTCCACATCTTCTGGCTGAACTCAAGAAGTAGGAAAGCTGCTCAGAACTTAATTTAAAAGGTAAACTGAACTCTTTTGAATTTCAAAAAGTCTCAGGATGGTTTTTCTTTTATCAGAACCAGCTTATCCATTCCTAATTCAGAGAGAAAGGTAGGAGTCAGATCAAAAGTTTTGATCTGGCTTCAGATGTTCTCAAAGTTCAGGGGTATACGGATCTCAGGTTTTGGTGTGGGCCCATCCGTGACCACTGATGCCCTTGTCCCACCTCTTACCTGCCTATTCTTCTTTCCGTTTTCCCTGCCCCTCCATTGCTCTACCAAGATTAAAGCTCTCTTATTATAAACATATTTCCTATAAGAGATAAGACGCTCCCCCATGTGTCTTTATTAATTCTAGTTAAGATAACATTTTGAAAGCAGACAGGGAAAGAGATTTATAAAGAGCAAAATAGTTGCGGATCAGCACAGCAGGGCCGGAATTTCCTACACTGTCTGAACCTGTTTACAAAGAAGCATGAGTTGCCTTGCATGTGAAGTCCCACACTAACCACACATGTAACCACTTTGCTGAGTATGAGACTAAATTATATCTCCTAGTATGGCCAATATTATAATTTCATTGTGCCTAGGAATGGCCACCATTGTATTTTGTCTTGTGTGCGGACCCTCGTTCACACAAAGCTATTTATGGCATTAAGGTCCTGTTACTGAAGCATAAGTGTAGCAAGTGGAGGAGAAGTTTTACTTGAGGATGGGATACCCATTGGTAAACCACAATGTGTGCTGATGTTTGCTAGGATTTTTGGTTAGTACCAATATTGATTTCTAAATACATACAGAAAATGCAAACCATACAGTGCTATCCCAGCACTCTAAGGATATAAAAGCAGATTGTTATGAGCAAAGGGAACACACCATATGCGCAAAGCCAGTAATTTATTGATCAAATTACAGTCTTATCAAGGAGTTAGTGTTATTGTAGTTACAGTGATACTAAACCGTTCAAATTGCATATCCCAGTTAAAATTATACATACACAAACTTTATAGTACTTACCCCCTTCTCTGGTCTTATGCTCACCCTCCCACTGCCCCTCCGTGTCCTAAGGCTGATGCTGTCCATTCATGCAGGGCACAGGGAGGGTTACCATGAGTCTTAAGTATCCTGACCGTTTGGCTAGTAGGAGTATGATGATGGTGTTGAAGGTTTCTTCCTCCTCCTCTGGGGTTTGCTAGGGGACATTTTTATGTTTGCAGACATGCTGTGCACTTTGCTCTGTCATCATTGCTCTGCAGGTCCATGTTGCAGCTCCAGGTACTCAATGCATCATGCCTTTTACAAACATTGAATACTTCTTGGTTCTCATTGCTACCTCTGAGATGGTTTACACAGTGCCCAAGGTCACATTTCTTTGACCAGTAACTGTCCCCAATTTACAGCCCTTGGGTCTTCTGTATCTGCCTGTGCCTGTGCTTCCAAGGCCTCTGCCCTCTCTCTGCTGCATTTTAGCCTAGAGTCTATTTCTTGGTGTCACTATTGCTTAATGAGAAAACTTTATCTAACAGCAGGTGCTACACCTCAGAGTTGTTCCAAGCTAAGCAAAAGCTAAAACCAAGCAGATAATGACCCCTCTGGTCAATAGGTAACTGCTGTTACAAGCTGAAGCAAAGCTCAGGGGCCATGAAAAGTCCAGGCAAACCCGAAGAGGCCTGTACTGGTAGGCTGGTGGAAACCTGTGCCTGTTACAAGCAATAGAAACACCATATTTACTGAGAAAGATTCTTTTTTTTCTCTGCCTGCCTCTGGCATTTTTTCCAACTTTGGCTTTCCATGGTAAACTGTATGGGTTTCTTTGTCCTTCTGAAACCGTAAAACAGAAATAAAATATACTGTCCCCTTAATACAGTAGAATGAGAGGAAACCCATAGAAATTAATCAATCATTGTTACTTGTTGAAATGAGAATCTCCAGTTTAGTAAAATCAATTAAGTCAAGTCTGAGCAATGACATTTTTTTCAGGGAAAGATCCTCAGAGACTTAGGAATACCTGATAGGAAATCTTTTTGACAATCAAGTAAAGGAAATTCTTTACTTGTTCTCTATCCAGATACGCATGCTAAGAAGCACCAGCATGATGGAATATCTTGAAGTGATTCATCCTATTCTATATTCAATTTTTCTTAAAACTGGGAACATAATACTCTACTCAAAACAGGAGGATAATTTTAGATACATAAACAGATTAAAAAGCCATTTCATTATTAAAGTACTTAGAAAATTAAATAATTCTCAGAGGCGAGATGAACATCAATAAAACCTACTTATTCTGGACTAATCCTGTGAGGCAAAATACTCTCTAATGTGCACCAGAAGCATAGATTATGGAGAGCATAACATATTGAAATCTAAATTAATCCTGCTTATTGACTGATAATATGCCTGGATCCTGTGGGAATATGCTTAATTTATTACTTTTAAAATTATTTGGATTCCTTTAGGATAAGTAAGTTCCCAATTTATTTTCATTGGCTAACTGTTTTGGGAAAAGAGTCATTACATATGAATGGGGACTATTTTGTTTTGAAAAAGCATTACAAAAAATTTACTTTCAGCGGGTGCTGTTTACATTGTATACTTTTTCATACTGCAAGGAAGGGAGAAAATTTGGAGCACAGAAAGTTAAAAAAAATTAAAATAAGAGGCACTGTATTTGCACAATATTAGCACGATAACACACAGCTATCGTCCTCTGAGTTTTCTTGTTTCTGAAGCCAGTCTCCCCAGAACACATGCAGTACAGACTAGAAGAGTTGTGCTGGTACAAGTAGGGGGGGTCTGTTCCCAACTGCTGTCATATTCACAAAATCGAACAATGGGGGAAAAAAGAAAATATTTTACTCTAAAGTCTTGAAGGGCAACTTAGCCAGGGGCAGTTACTTGATATAACCCTTAAGGCTGACCTAGTTTTCAGTAAGGGCTCTTGGCCCTGACTGTAGATTGCACCTTACTATGTTTAACACTGTGCTCATAATGCAGTCTAAGAAAGGTGCTCTGTTAGTTTTTTAAAAAAAGACAGAATACCTTACTAAAAGAATAATAAAATAAATGACAAAAATACAGTTCCTGGCCTAGACAATCTTTCTGCAAAGGTGTTGTTCCTATCTGAACTCACCTCTTCTTCTATTCCTTTTGTGGATTTCCCTTTCACGGAATCTGGAAGCTCCTGCTCAGTCTGTCTGTCACAAGGTACCATCTCCCTACTTAATTGATGTGCTCATCATATTTGTATTGAACTGGCTTCTCTCAGGTCTTGAAAGCGATGAGCATGCAAAACATGCAAACAGTTTGTGCTGTGCATAAATAAGCAGTCTGCATTGTGGTTTGCACTTCATTCTTATTTCTTCTCCAGTATCATTCATAAGTAAAGATGTGCTCTAAGACCTGAATGAGGGATTTAAGTGTCCAACCGCCTCTAGTTTCTACCAAGTCTAATTTTTTATTTAGTGAATGGAATTGCCCACTTCTACCTTTGTTACAAACCATCACTGTTAAACGAACAGTGAGGTGGCCTTAGACAACTGCTTTGTATCTTTGTTTGGTCTTTGATAAAACTTTTACAGAAATCCTATAAAATCTAATCATCTTTTATATCACCTGCCTAGAGACTGCCCTAGGAAGGAAGAAAGGCTTCTCACTCGACTTGCTTATTGTTCTCTACTTCTGTTCACAGAAACTGTTATTAGCTATTCCTATCAGCATGAACCTAGGGATGGTAAAGGAAAAGCTTTGGCTGAATTTGGCTTGATGGATGATATATTTCCCACCCCGAAACGAAATTCACTGCCTTTCACAGAGTCTTTGCACAAAGCACAAGGTATTTCTCCATAGAGTGAATTTACACTTGGAATGAACCAACACTTTTTCCGCAGTAAAAGGGAGAAAAGAGACCTGCTTTGTCATAAAGCCTCTTCTCCTTTTACTCTGCCTCCAAGTGGAACAAATATGGAGTCCAAACTAACCTATGTGTGATAGATAAACCTTAGGTATGGACTAAGTCTGGTTAATTTGTTTTTTTGGAGTCACTGGAGATTCTTGTCTGGCGAGATGTGATCACTGTCTAGGTGATAGCATTAGCTCTAGAGTTTGTGGCTGCTCTGGCAGACAGGGCTGTACCAGGGATGAACTGCTTCCTTGACAAATTATGACCACTCAGTGTACAGTTCTGGGAGCACCACGTGAAGAGGGAACATCCTGAAGTTTAATAGCTCACTTTTTTCTTTTGTTCCAGGCCAGGGTTAACTTCTGCATTTTTTTTGGGACAGAAGTGCTCAGGTACATACCACCTAAACCCTGGAAAAGCACAGATGGGATGGAAGGATATTCTACCCATCTTTTCTCTGTAACAAGCTCTATGAAGCCTGTTAGTTAAATGAGAAGTACTTAAATTACATCACTTGCAAGTAAAATATGAAGAAAGGTAAATGCAGTGGCAAAGGACTCTGAATGCATACTGTGCCTTACCGGCAGATCCATGGCCTATATAAAATCATAGAATACTTCGGGTTGGAAAGGACCTTTAGAGGTCATCTAGTCCAACCCCCCTGCAATGAGTTGGGACATCTTCAACTACATCAGGTTGCTCAGAGACCCATCCAACCTGACCTTGAATATTTCCAGGGATGGGGCATCTACCACCTCTCTGGGCATATCTACCACATCTCTGCACCTCTCTGACTGTAGTCAAATATGCATATACTATGGAAGGAGTAGGAAACTGGGCCAAGCATACAGGGATCCTTCTCTAAGTGCGTCCTTCCAGCTTCTGGCAACGTGCAATTCAGGGAATTTCAATATGAGAGTTCATATCCACATGCTTCCTACAATTAATTTGACTCATTTTCCTGAACACATCAATTCCCTGGCACCCTGCAGCAATGAGTTCCATGGATTAATTATAGATTGGGTATAATGATGAGGGCATGAAAAATTCTGGAATCAAAGGCCATGGCTACAGTGGAGGTAAAGAAAGATCTATTTTTTGCATGATAATGTGTCACATGTGTTAATGTAATTTATTGCATTTTATTCACACAGGCCTTTATTGCCTAATATAAGAGATAACAAAAATAAAGGCAATACACATAGCGATTGTCTCAGAAAGACTTGTGCTTTCTCATTATAAATCGCAAAGTTGCATAAAGCTCATTTTCTTTCTTCCAAAAAATGTGATTTCTTTCAAAGCATGAAAGTTCAGGAGGTCTTGATACTGAAGAGCCAGCTTCTGTTTATTTTAAACTTCCTGCAAGATAAGGAAATACAAATTCATTTTGCAATTGTTCAGCAATTAGATTTTTATTCTGTAAAATCCAAACTGGCTATTTCAAAATCTGCCTTTATATTTCCCACACAGAGTGCTTTTGTCTTTGAACTATTTAAAATAAAAATTTCCCATATAAGCTTTCAAACATAAAAGCTGCTGTTGACTACCTCCAAACTTCACACAAAATCTAGCCCTGCTGTATTAAAGACTCAAGGCTAAGATGTTTAGGTATCATCAAGTGATTATAATAAAAGCTATTGAGGTTTGGGGTCAAGGTTCCTCAATGTTTGTGCTTTGACAAATGATTTTTGCAGCACTTACATATCATAAACTATGTTTAAAATTAAATGTTCCAATTAAATCAACAACTTGAATTTGCCCTCTGGGGTCATAAGCAACCAAAAAGAGATTAATTTTTTTTTCTCCATCCACAGCAAAAGGTTTAGAAAGAGAGAGACAGCAACAATAAAGGCTGTTGACAGGCCTTTCTGATAAAAGCCCTAGTTTTAGTTTTATTCTGATTAGCAGTTTTGTGGTCTTTCTTATCAATTATTGAAAGCATCGCCAACAAAACAGAGGTTGCATAAGAACTTTTCCCACACTCATTTCTACCATTCTGGTTCAGAGAATCTCATTCTTAATTTCCTAGCTCAGTTGTGTCATGGAGCTGTGTTTTACCACCCTCAAGGCAATTTCAAGATTTTCCCAGAGATTAAAGCACTTAGAAGCTTATGGTTTATTGGAGGCCTACACTACAGAATGCAGCAGAAAGGAGTATAACCCTAGCAGAAGGAATATATTTTGCTTCCAGAACAGCCTGACTGGTCCACCTACTGTCCTCACTGATTATTATAGTGCAAAGATACTTTTATTAAACATAATGATATTAAATGGACCTGATGCGATTTAACACATTTATGAGAGTCTTTCATGTCTCGCTGTAGGAGGTTGATATTTAAACCCTAGTCCTCACTGAACCTGAAAGCATTAATAATCCCCTTCTCTTTGGCCCATATGCAGACTCATTACAGTTACTCTTTATAGTTATCTATTTTCTCTTAGGCCCTTACACAGAAAAGAATCCCTATAGAGGAAAAAGCTTAAGCACTTGATTAACTTTAAACACATTGAAGTCAGTGCTCAATGTTAAGCAGGTGCTTAATGCTTTTCTGAATCAGGACCTCACAGCCTAGGGTTTCTGTCTCTGTACTGGTTCAAAAAATAATGATCTAGGATTTGATTCTGCTCTCAACTTCCTTGACATAAATCAGGAGAACTCCATTTAGATTAAAGAGCTTTGTTCATCTTTGCCTTGTATCTTACACAGCCATCTAGAAAAATGGGTGTCAAATATTAGCAGTGAAGAATAACAGAGTTTAAATAAGCATTGCATTCACTTTTGTCACAGTCATAGAAGACACCTGATGCAAAGAAACTGCAACTCTGAGTTGGTGGTGGAGCAGGATCAGGCTGAAGTGACTCTTCTTGGCCCGACTCCATGAATTTACTCCAGATCTTTGTAATGAGGTGTGTAGAAGGGGCTGAGTAGGGGCAGTGGTGGTATTTGCTTCGTTCATGATTTTGGATATGTACTCCAGAGTTTCAGGTGACCTTCAGCCTTCATAGTTGATTTTTAATGTGTGAGGTGAAAAGGATTTCAGGCACATTTTATGCATTTAAAGGCTAGCTGTATAGCAGCAAGGGAAAATTCACAGCCTCAGCTGTTAATCTTCAGGAATGTCTCTGGGTTTTGATTCGAGACAAACCAGCTGAATATTCACCAAGCGCATATTCACCTGACGGAACTCACAGGGCCAGCTCCTTAACTACCATCAAACAACACAATTCCACAGCATCAGCCACAGGCTCCAAGTAGAATCTGGCATCACCTATCAATGATAAAACAGGATTTACGAGTGTTGACTTGTAGGCCAAATATAAGGGTAATGAAAGCAGACTGGAGTCAGATTTTGGGGATTACCATAACACTCAGATTATTTCCAGGACCAGTCACATACAGCATAGGTACTGCCTATAGAATCACAGGTCCAATATAGATGTAGTCCCTGGAAGCAGAGAATGTGTCATACAAAATGCAAAGCTGACATTGTCACTGCCTATGCACAGTACATGCCTCTCCTACAGCTAGAAATAGTTAACAGACATAGAATCAGCACATGTAGAGCAGGTAGATACGCCGAATTGAAAGAATCAGTTTATGTATTTTAATCCTTCTTAAACAGGTTTATCCTCCACAGAGTTTCTCATTCCTTCTTCTTTTCCATGATTTAGCAGCCAGGAATCTTGCAGCCCCCACTGTGCTTAGAAGGGGGCTACAATTTTTTATTTCTAACAAGGTTTCCAGCAGATTTTGAATGTCATACAAGAATTCTATTTGCACATTAACTTTTTTTCAAACTGAACACATCCAGAGCTAAATAAAGGCCATAAAGGCAGAAGAGACATCACTCCCTGTTCTGTGGAAGGCAACATCATTCCTGGGCAAAGTTTAACAGACTTTTTGCTTCTGAACACCTAAATATGAGAAATATTTAAATATTTAGTTGTCTTATTGCCTGCGAAGACTTCCAGACACTTGCCATTGGGTGGTAGATCTATAACCGCATATACAGGAATAATCCAAAACTTTAAGAGGACATGAGTTCAGCAGCTGAGCTTGGACTCTCAAGTCTATTGATTTGGCTACTTTGAAAACCTAGGACTCTATAAGAACAAAGCTGATCTGAGAATGGCAGTGAAATTCAAACAGTACACCAGGTAGCAAAATCTACTGTCGAACATTTTGAACTGAAAAGGACCAGTATCACAGCTGTCAAAAATATCAGGACTAGATTCATTAATAATTCTCAATAACTCATGGAAGACATGGGACTACTGCAATCCTGATAAATAAATGAAATAATTATCCTTTGACCATGATTCATGTGAAACCATTGTTAATGTGAAATTCTGTCTGGTAAAGTTTCTGCGACTGGAAGCAAGGGTATAACCTGTCCCACTGCATAATGAGCTCATCATACTGAGGGTAATGAACACCATACAACACTACCTCATAAAAGCTTTTGATGCCACTTTCATCCAAGAACACCAAACAGAAATTTGGCATTATTTCTGTCATACATAACATCATAATCAGTCATTTAGCTCAAACATCAAGATATCCATTAGATAACTGCGTATCCAATGACATTCATACATGGAAAGATACAGGCCATATGCTGATTGGAAATTCTTATATACATTATATTCTAAAATCTGATACATATTTATAAAGGCCTTCACCATTTTCTTGCAAAAAAAGCAATTATCCTTCCAGCCCAACGATAAGCCTGGTGTGATATATGTTGATGGGAATTCAGTACACTTCAATAAATAATCTTGTAATAGTATTAAACAAGTTTCATGTATTTGGCAATATGTTGGATGATATCATTCAACCAAGACAATCATTAGCACAAGTTTTGAGACACTACAGGGATCATTCTGGTACCAAAATATTACAACTGACATCCTTAGCTATCTGATGAGACACACCTGTGTGGGCGTAGCAGACATTACACACCACATAATGCTGCTGCATCAGAGTCTGAGGCCCAGCCATCTTTATTTGGGACACCTTTTACAACGCTAAACACCTCGGCCTAAGTGAATTCCTCATACTTCAGGTACTATTCTATATTAGGATGAACTGAATCATTCTTTAGGCTGCACTGACTGTCTTAACTTGATCTCCATCAAGTTAAGACAGAATTTAGGTACACAGTGCACATATCAAATCCCATCTACTGACCTTAAACATCAATGCCATAGTCAGCAAGCTGAATCCTGCCCTAAAGCACTGTATGCTGCAGGCGTGCCACAACTATGCATTTTTAACCTTCCATTATTCATGGGCAGATCATCTCATTGTGAATAAGTTGCTTTACAGGTAAAGACATACCCAAGCAGAATCCATTTGGAGAAAGCTGTAGTCCATCAGTGTATACTTTGATTTCAGCCTCATAGGAGGTCGGACTGTACTGCTCTAGGACCTGAGCTGCGTGTTTGTTCACTGCTGTACCCAAGAAAATAAAGTCTCTACAGAATCAAAGATGGTGAGCATGTTTCAGAGAGAGCAAAGGTGGGTCTCATCTCACTTAAGCTAGCTATTGGAAACTGGATCCTACATCTACCACCATGGTCAGCTATTAGCTGCACTGAGTTCCCTGGGAACTACAGACCAGTTAGTCTCACCTCCATCCCTGGAAAAGTAATGGAGAGACTGATTCTAGATGTCATCTCCAAACAAGTTGAAGAGGGGGGGGTTATTGGAAGTGGGCAACATAGGTTTACCAAGGGTAAATCACGTTTGACCAATCTGATAGCTTTCTGTGATGCTATAACTGGTTGGTTGGATGAAGGGAGGGCAGCAGATGTCATCTACCTTGACTTCAGCAAGGCTTTTGACACTGTCTCCCATAACATCCTCATTGGGAAACTGAGGAAGTGTGGGCTGGATGAAGGAACAGTGAGGTGGATTGAGAACTGGCTGTGTGACAGGACCCAAAGGGTAATGATTAATGGAGCAGGTTCAAGCTGGAAGCCTGTAACCAGCGGTGTCCCCCAGGGGTCAATACTTGGTCCAGTGCTGTTCAATATATTCATCAGTGACCTGGGTGAGGGGACAGAGTGTATCCTCAGCAAGTTCGCTGATGATACCAAACTGGGAGGGGTGGCTGACACCCTAGAGGGCCGTGCTGCCATCCAGCGAGANCATCCAGTTCTGGGCTCCCCAGTTCAAGAGGGACAAGGAGCTACTGGAAAGAGCCCAGCGAAGGGCAACGAAGATGATTCAACGTTTGGAGCATCTCCCTTATGAAGAAAGGCTGAGAGAGCTGGGACTCTTTAGTCTGGAGAAGAGAAGGCTGAGGGGAGACCTTATCAATGCTTATAAGTACCTAAAGGGTGGTTTGATGGAGGAGGGAGCCAGACTCTTTTCAGCGGTTGCCAGTGAGAGGACGAGGGGCAATGGGCACAAGTTGGAACATAGGAGCTTCCACTCAAATATGAGAAAACACTTCTTCACAGTGAGGGTGACAGAGCCCTGGAACAGGCTGCCCAGGGAGGTTGTGGAGTCCCCTTCTTTGGAGATTTTCAAGACCCGCCTGGATGCAGTCCTGAGTAACATGCTCTAGCTCTAGGCAACCCTGCTTTAGCAGGGGAGTTGGACTAGATGATCTCTATGGTCCCTTCGAACTCTAAAAATTCAGTGAAATTCAGTGAAATTATGGAATAATGCAACATTTAGTTAGTAGGTAAGTTGCAATGCCCTAAGAAGTTCCTTCGAAACTGGAATTCTCTTCCTAGCTCAAGCAAAAGGCCGATTTTCTCTGTTTTCTTCCCCCAGCTTTACCCTCAACTCCACAGCTTCCTCTGCTTTCTTCTGTAGTCTTCACATTAGTCCTCTCAACCCTTCTACTACTATATGCATCTCTTCCTTGTTTTGATGGCACTTTTACTCTGGCCTCTTAGGTCTGAGGTTCCCAAAATGGTCACGCAAACTTTCAAAAGGCCTGTGTCTACACTGCAGGACATTGTTCTGCATGGCATTAGGTAATCAGTGTTGACTCCTAACTTGGTAGAATCTTTTCATTTAAGTTGGTTTGACATAGATTTTTACTTCAGTGGTTGTCCACAACTATTTAAAAATCAGTTTCATACAAGGAATGTTTTTAATTAGCTAAATCTGTCAATATAAAGTAAATATTAAAAAGCTGAGCTTGGACACAAAAGTTCCCTAGGACAAAGGAAAAAATAAGTTTGGCAGCACTGTCTGTATCCCAGAGCTGTATAAGGCAATCTTTTAACTTTAGTCTACAGTATTTGCATAGCCAGGATGAGCACAGCAGATAAGGGGATAAGCAGATGTTTTTGAGATTGGGAGAAAAAAAATCTCTTGGAGTGGCCTTTCGAAGTATTTCATGTTCAGATTTGATTTCATGATCAGGGATAAACGTGAACTACTCTTATATTCTTTATCTCATCATTTAATGCAAAACATATCAAATGCCAACTAGTTGCATCTGTGCCAACAGGTAATTTTATTCCTTTTTGAGTGAGAAAGAATAATAATTTCTCTGTTCTCTCCAAAAGAAATTTGATGACAGAGCAGGAACCAATGAACAAATCAATATACGACCATCTTCTCTAACAGTTTAAGAGGAATTTCTGACAGATCTTACCCAAACAACAGTACAGTCTATCCAGCAAAAAGTGAATTATTGATTTGAAAACGTCCCAGGGTGTCTCAAAGGAAACTTGAGGAAGTCCAATACTGTATGATCAGCACAGACAGGTAACAGAGAGGGGAGAGAAAATGGAGCTTCCACCACAATGGAAATAAATTTTTAGCCACCTACTTTGGCCTGTGAAGCTGTCAAGAGCTAAGAGAGAAGATAAAAAATATGTGATGAAGTGAGACGCTTCTGTGCCTGCATATATAAAGTGATGCCCACTGCAATATCACTTTATGATTTTAAGGAAAGAGAGAAAAACATATAGCCAAAATGTAGCAGAGATACTGAGTATTTGACTGTGATGTACTGTATCTCACAGAGCCTTACCTAAAACACAAAATCAAATTGGCCAGGGTAGGAGCACTGCTCAGTGTAGGTGAGGTGATTGCTAGTGACATTACAGCTCAGTACTTATTTGGGCAACAGCACAAGATGTGTTGTATCAATAAATCCACAGTCAGCAGTGAAGCAGGAGGATAAGAACAAAAAAATAATACAGCTTCAGAGATTCAAATGCTCAATTGAAACCATTTCCAAAAGAATGTATGAGGACCCTGAAAGGTCAATTTAAATCTCCCCGGTACAGAGACATTTTTTTTTAGGTGTTGATATCAAGTGGAGAAAAATGCAGTCTTAATCCTGAAGTTAACTGTGGCAGTGAAAATACTATTAATGACAGCAACCTTGATTCAGGAGGACAGATAAAGTTGAAAGATAATAAAAATGCCAGACTGGTTGTGTCATAAGTAGCAAATCCATAAATGTGTCATCTGAATAATGTTCATCTGAAGAAAGAAATCTGGGCAAACTTGGGCAAAGACAGAGAGTAATTAAACCCTACCTGTAAGATAGGCAGATAAAAACATTGTAATAAAAAAACCCTCACGGTTTTACATTTCCTCTCTTAGAAGAAATATGTCAATCTATTGTACCAATTTCAATGCTTTTACTTCACCAGTGGTTAAAAAATGCTCAAGCAGCCAGATGAAAATTACCCCCAGGTGAAGGTGGCAGAGAGTTTGCCACATTCCCAGGCGAGGCAGTGCGGAGGAGAGGTATCACCAGCCTCTTCTTTCTTGTTAGCCATTCAGGAGGCTGCAGGTTGGAGCAAGCCTTGCTTTCTGTCTTGCATACCTCATGTCCTGCACACTGGGACTCTCAGTCAGGCAACAGAGTGTAAATCAGGGGCCAAGTCCCAGTGCAGAGTGTTCATGATAGATCCATCTAGTTTATCATTTTGGCATTATTTTAAACACAGCTGGCAAGGGAATGTTGCAGCACCCTCTTTGTGCTAATTGGCTTTTTCTACTAGGGCGATCCCCATTTATAAAATGTGGTTTCCATAGTAATCCAGTGAATAATTTCTGAAAAAAAGGCACATCATTCTCATGCATGAGAATCACCCATCAAAGCAGAAGGTGAAGTTTGATGAAGTCAACCGTAATGAATATAACACTGCATCAGTAGTTTCCTTGAGGAGAGAGCTATGGTCAGAAATTCATTATACCAGTCACTGTTAATGTGAGGGAGGAAGAATGATTCACAAACAAGTCATGTAACTTGCCTACAAGAGCACCACAGGGAGGAGTCCTGTTACTCATTACACTGTGTGTCAGCTACAAACAAGGCCAGAAGCGCAGCAGAACAATGCCCATGACATCTTGGGTGGCCAAAGGTTTCTTATGCTGTTTTCACATTCATTGTGCACTTGAACTTTTCTCAGAAAAGAAAGGAAACCTTTGGACCTGTCTGTAAGAGGCTTACTCCACATGTAACACTGTCTCCCATAACATCCTCATTAGAAAATTAAGGAAGTGTGAGCTAGACGAGTGGGCAGTGAGGTGGATTGAGAACTGGCTGTGTGACAGAATTCAGTGGTTTGAAATTAATGGAGCAGGGTCAAGCTGGAGACCTGTAACCAGTGGTGTGTCCCATGGGTCAATACCTGGACCAGTTTTGTTCAACATATTCATCAATGACCTGGCTGAGGGGACAGAGTATATCCTCAGCAAGTTCACTGATGATACCAAAATGGGAGGACTGACAACACTGCAGAGGGCTGTGCCACCATCCAGCGTGACCTGGACAGACTGGAGAGCTGGGCAGAGAAGAACCTAAGGTTCAATAAGGGCAAGTGTAGGGTCCTGCACCTGGGTAGGAAGAACCCCAGGCACCAATAGAGGTTAGGGATGTACTTGCTGGAAAGCAGTTGAGGAGAAGGACCTCAGGGTCCTGGTGGATAGTAAACTATCCATGACCCAGGGCCAAGAGGGCCAATGGAATCCTGGGCTGCATAGGGAAGAGTGTGGCCAGCAGGTCAAGGGAGGTCATTCTTCCCCTCTACTCCGCACTGGTGAGGCCACAACTGGAATACTGCATCCAGTTCTGGATTCCCCAGTTGAAGACAGACAGGGAACTACTGGAGAGAGTCCAGCGTAGGGCAACAAAGATGATGATGGAAGGATTGGAGCATCTCCCTTATGAGGAAAGGCTGAGAGAGCTGGAACTCTTTAGTCTGGAGAAGGGAGGGCTGAGGGGAGACCTTATCAATTGTTATAAACATCTGAAGGGTGGGTTGAAGGAGGATGGAGCCAGACTCTATTCAGTGGTTCCCAGTGACAGGATGAGGTGCAACAGGCACAAGCTAGAACATAGAAGTTCCATTCAAATATGAGGAAGAACTTCTTTCTGGTGAGGGTGACAGAGCCCTGGAACAGGCTGCCCAGGAAGGTTGTGGAGTCCCCTTCTTTGGAGATTTTCAAGACCCGCCTGGATGCAGTCCTGAGTAATGTGGTCTGGGTAACCCTGCTTTAGCAGGGGAGTTGGACTAGATGATCTCTAGAGGTCCCTTCCAACTCTGATAATTCCGTGATTCCTTGATAAATTATATGACACACTTCAATTACATATAAAAGTATATATACCACCTTCACTATCCCACAGAACACAGGAGAAAGCATCCTTCTTCAGCACTCTTCCAGCTTACCATTCAGAAGATGGATCAGAAGAATGCATAGGCTTATACCATGGCTGTCCCCTATTCCTTTTATTTGTATTTAATTTTGCAAGGACAAGGTTCATTCTGTGCACAGTCCCCAAAAGGAAAATTATTTTATTCCACAGTTTATTATTGTAAATGCATGTGGAGTGTGTTGTATGGTTTTTCAGGCTGCGTGGAATGAAATGAAAAGGAGTTTTCAATCTTTTAATGCTCCATGCTTGTGGAGGAGGCATAAGAAAATGGTCCACAGGGATCCTATATTATTATTTAAAGGGATTTCTATTTTTCAGGTCTGGTCAGGTTTTATGACTGGTGTGTTTCCAGGAATGCACTTCTCAAGCATTGAGGTTTATAATGATTTCTCCTTATGCTATTTATCTCACTTTTCAAGTTGCAATGCATTTATCCTTGCACAGACCAAAGCATGGTAGAAGACGTCAAAGAGATTCTGCCAAACAGAAGAATATGGATTTCCCACTCCCCTCCCCAAAGAATATTTTCAAGAAGATGCAAGGTTTTGCAATGCACAAATATGTTAGCAGTTTAAAGTAAACAGAAAAGGCTGTGACGTTTGCTGAAGTTCTACTAAACTCAGTTTTCTGTAGAGTGGGAGAGGGATTTGGGGCCTGGCAGTTTACCCTAAAATGCACATATTTTACAGGGTGTCCTCTGTGCTTCCCTAGTAACTTCTCTTCCATCTACTGCAACTCAGAAGATAATTTGCTCTCAATCAAAAAGTGAAAATACAAAACAGTCAATGCTCATCTGATTTTTGCAAAATCTAGACTTGCTGGATTATTTACTCCCTCTATTTTTCTTTAGCTACACAGCATAGCAGTCATATTCAGCATCTCTCTGCTGGAACACTGGCTGGGTAAATAAGAGAAATATTTATAAGCAAGCACAACTTCTTATTTAAATATTCACGCAACAGACTTTTGAACACAACATTTGGGGAGGCAACACTGTTGTTTATGCAAGAATATATCCATTCCGACACAAAATATGGGACTTAACAAAAGTTATTACACAATGTGATGGCAGCAAAAGGCAGTTGAACACAGTCTGCTAAACAGTCAAGTATTGGGTCTTACACGCTTTTTTCTAAGTCAGAAAAAAAAATACTTACATTTTAGATCCACATGTATGAACAGGTATAATCCTCGATGCGGAATACAAAACCAGTATTTTCTACAAAAAAGGATCAATATTTTTTATTTATTTAAATAAATGATTTATAATGATTTATCCTATCAATATAGGATATTTTTCAATGGATTTTAAAAGGTACTAAAGGAGTTAGATGCTCAGATCTTATGGATTGGCATAAATAGATTCTGTAAGCCTCTTTGCAAATCACAGCTGTAATGTCTGTAGAAGAAGGACTGTTTTGCAGCCAGAGCATTTAACTGGGACTCCATAGATCAGAGAATCATGCCTGGCTCTGACTTTGCAAGCCACTTGCCCTTGACCTTTCAGTTTCTCTTTCTGTGAAACAGTACTGAGGCATTCCTCAGCTGCATAGAGCAGTACTAAGAATGCAGTCATTGTAATGCTGGGGGGAGACACACTTATTTAATTATAGTAGTTTTCCACAACTAGAAGTAAGAAGTGGGAATGTACATAAGACTTACTATATGTGCATAGAAGAAAATTCATAATGTTAATTACTCAAAAGAAAAAGAAATCAAGCAGGACTTACTGCTGCCCTGGTGAAAATATGACATATAAGATACTTCTTCAGAACTTTGAATAAGGAAAATATTTCCTCCTAAACAGGAAAAGCTTAGTAATTATTATGTTGAAATAGCTTCACTCTATGAAGTGACACTTAACCTCATTAAAAAGAGGCAGGAACACAGACAATATGGTTATATGCATGATGTCAAACAATATTACCACAGTGTGAAACTGGTCACAGAAGTGACGCCTGGCTGTGTGGTATCACCGTCAGCAACGCTGAACAAACTCAGCATGCCAGTAAATAACTGAAATTGGAGACAGACTCATCTATAGACTAAGCTAAACATTAACTGGGACTCCAGGTCTCTTAATTTTGCTGTGATTCCAAGCTTGTGGCTTCAGAAGTCTAAAAGATGCAGATACACCTGATGGTGAGTATTTTGGGTGGAAGTGGGGATGACTCATCTCAGCTGCCTCCTGCGTCTCCCAGTGAGCCCATGCCAGCTTTCGGGCCCTCTACACAAGATTCCATTCACCCTGCAACCAGCCAAACCAACTCATCTAGTCATCAAGAGGGTCTTGCCTGCCCCTCTCTCTTCAGCCATACAGGAAGTCTAGCCCTGGTGCTGACCTGGAGTAAGGGATGCTTTCTAAACCTATGTAGTTTATTCCTTTTGCCCTTCTGAGTCCTGGATGCTTGATGCACTTTGGTGCTCTGCTCTGGTTTTCTTCAGGCAGACCCTGGGCTCTGCTCTCAGGGCTGCTTGGGAGCAGGACTGAGGAGAAGGCACTGCAGAAGTGCTTCTGCAGTGCCTACTATTGACAAAAGGGTCACCACTTGCCACAATGACACTGATGCTACAGCTCTCCTGGTACCTTCAGTGGATCTGTCCCTGGATTCTTCAGAGGAAAATGTGTAGTGATCTATTTAAGAGAAATGTTTCAGAAAAGTAGCCCACAGGAGCAATCCCTTGAGAAATCCAAGGCAAAATCAGTGCAGAAAGACTTTGCAAACAGTCAAGGTTTCCTAATGCCTCTACTGCTCCATTAGTCTCCTTTACTCAGGTCGGTCACATCCCAACACAATGGAAAGTTCTCCTAAAATTTCTCTTGACATGCTCATCACACAGCTCATTTTTTCAGTCTTCTGGACTACATTAAAATAACTTGGTTCCACTAGGGACATCTCTGGTTACTCACTTTAAGTTTAGCTCCTAATTTGTCTTCAAAGAGGGAAGGGGTTCAGATTCGAAATCTGAGTCTTTGGGGAGTATTCAGACCTGGGACTTCAATTGCTTTCTTAAGTAAATGGTCCTGTAAACCCAGCCCTTTCTACAGAGGAGACACAGAGCTTGCCATGGCTGTGGCTTACTGTCAACTATCTGCCCTGGTGCTCAACTCTGCCTCAATACCATGGCCCTGAAATTACAGCTGAGCCAAAAACATAAACAAAAGGGAAACCATGCCAGTTCACCCTGTCTCCATATTAATCTTGATTTTAAATGTCTTTGTTTCTGCAAGGAATAGAAGTTATTCCTCCAGATCCCTCTTTTAAGTGCAGTGTGTTATATTTCAAAGGCATGTTAGGCTTTCTTCCTGTCTCTGGTGTTCAAATGAGATGAATCTGCATAAAAGGATGTTCACAAATGAGAAAATAGGACCAGGTCCACTGATATCTTTAGCTTGTGCACTAGAGAGCTGAGGGGGCGGTTCATTTGCAGTTTCCTTGCATTTGGGTCAACTGTAACTGTTGGCACTAGTCCCAGCATAGATGAAAACAGTTTGAGTATTAGCAAGGTACAGCTGGAGCCAAAAGCACAAGAACTGTAAAAGAAGCCCTATATTCCTTGGATGTTTTTCCATCTCAGCTGGAAAAATCAGATGCAAGTCTCACCCTTTTACTTCACTTCACTGAAGTGGTTCAAATTGTAATGGAGCAGGCAAAAAAACAACAAAGCAAAACAAAAAAAATAATCCCATAAAAGCACAGCCTGTAAAGATAAACAGTTATCAGGATTACCAAAACAAAGCACTGAAAGGTAGTGAGTAACTTTGGATCATATCAATCCACTGGAAGCTCTGAATGCTTTTTATCATGCTCAGACATGGGAACCAGTGGCCCTGAGTCTCCTGACAAACCAGTATAGTCGTTACAGACTCCACTGACTGGTCTGCTGTTCTTTCACCTCCACTGGTCATCCACCCAGCTACGGTAGCTCTTTCAGACCGTAAATAGCAGAAGACACCTAGCTGGAGCTCCTGTGAAGGTCCTTTTGCATATCTACCTCATTCGCATGCCCAGTTCTGATGTGTGCGTGAACCTTATGCATTATTCAGGGTATTAGCTGGGTGAATGCCCAGCTGGTCATCTGTACCTATAAACACTTCATATATGTACATGGTGATAGGATTTTATGTGACATATAAGATCATAACTGTGTCTTTGATATGCAGGCTTCCCCTTTTGAAATGCTGTTCCCAAATAATTCATAAATGACTGGCAGAAATAGATTAATATAAAACATGAGGATAAAATAAATGATGTCAAGTTAATCACAACACAGAAGTACCTGTGCCATCGTCCAGGCCTGGTAGAAGAGTGATGGAGCTGGTGAGCCCATGAGATGGAGAGTGTGTATGTTTGGAGGTCTCATCCACCTTGGGGCATCCTGGCAGACTCCAGTGAGGCAGCAGGAATAGCTTTTTACCTCTCCTGGCCCCTTTATAAAAAGACACATTGAACTCCTTGTATTTACAGCAGCAATTACTAGCTGCATTGAAACAAATCACTTTGAGATTTGGTTCAAACACAGCAAGTCCCCTGAGTTTTTTCCCCAGCCATTAGAGAAGAAAAAATTATTTAAACACTCACTTCAGGGAAGCTGCAGACAAAGGCATTACCTCTTCCCAGATGTTGATTCTGCCTGACTTTGAAGTGAATCTATTGAGCCTTCCTTGAGACCCTTCTGCATGTTCTGTTGTTAAGTTAAACCATTAATTGTCTTAGTTTCCGACATAATATGCATTACAGTCATTAAGATCCACTGCTGTGGCATGTTTTTCTATTTATTCAGTCTACTTAAAAAACAATGTATTTTAGTCTCTGACGTGTCAAATATTTTCACCTCTCCTGTGGAAATTTGTCATTTAGTCTAATGGAAGCAGGACTCAGACTTAAGAGGTTCCCCTGGCATGAAGAAAGATTCACAGATGAAAAGCCTAACATGATAAGGTATACATAAATATTTTAATCTGTTAAGTTTAAGTGAACATGCTTGCTTTTCTGGGAAGTAGTAGTTTAAGTTTACTGTCTGCCCTTTAAAATGTTATAGTGTGCTTTAGGTGGCCAACTCCATAGTGACAGGCTGATTGATGTCCGGGATAAACAGAGGCGTTCCTTCAATGGCTGAAGGCTGTAGATAACCATTAGGGTTATTTTGTTTTCTCTGGAGTAGCAGCCCTTTTCCAAAACACTCTTCAGTCTTGTTGAAATCCTCACAGTTTTAATACAGCATAGGCCACTAACAGGGATACTGAATACCACTAATAGGGATTTCAGGGATACTGAAATGAATCTCCAGCACCTTCTGCAACTGAGATTAGAATTTACCCCTATATTTACAGCTCAGTATCAGCTCAATATTGCAGTTTTGTTTTATATTTTTTAAGCAGAAGGTCTGCTACGTCCCCACAATTCTCCTGGCTGGTTCACAACTGGAGAAATACGTAAGAGGTCAGAAAATTTATTTCACTTCTTCAACAGGAAATTAATAGAATTTATTAGCCACAGTATCTCAAGGCTTAGATCTGTGCTTTGCAGAAGAAATTCATAATATCCTGAAAGTTGAAATCCTGCAATATCACCTTACTGCTGTGAATAAGACCAAATTGGCTATTCATTGCACTCAGTAAAGATGTATATAGCGAACAGAATGATAAGCCTAGCTCACTGTTAGCACTGTAACGAAAGGAGCAAACCATGACAAGGTTAATCCCTGCCATTAAGAGCATCTATAACACATCTTGTTGATATTAATAAGGTCTTTGAGCTTTATTTTGTAAAAGGCTTACTATGTCATAGTGTGAAGTTGGCCCAAATGCTGCTGATGCTTTTCAGTCATTGTATGATATGCCTACTTTGCAACTGGTAGAGTACAATGCTCTGTACACAGTTTCTTAAGCAGAGATTAAAACAGCTATCATGGTTGTAGATACGGAAAACTCTAAGAAACAGTGTGCCTCCGACAGAGTTTTATAGTGTCATTCAAGACCTATTGTGAGACCCACAGCAGAGTATGGGACAAACAATCATTCACCCTTTCTTTCCTGCATTTCATTTCTCTGCTATAAAAGTAAAATATTGTCAGCATTACACTTTTACTTAATCCACCCCTTTATTGCTAATAAGCAGGCAGGATTTTTAATGGCTAATCTATTTTAATGGCTAATCTAGCAAGACTAAACCTTGTAACAGAGCAAAATGCGTGCTTGAGGAGTAACCCAAGAGATATGTGCTATCACAGCTCTTACCAAACTGCAATTGTGGAATTTTTCGAAGCACAAAATGTAAAGATAAAATACAAACATTTCCTAGCAAATTGTGCATTCAGTGCTTTTAGGGTCTGAGGGGGTGAGGGAGTTGACTATTCCCTGAAGTCTTACAAGGTGTCCTCTCTGTCCAAAACTGTTCCACAAAGAATTCATGCAAGTGGTCTGCAGATTGTTCACAAGCAATCTACTGGATGTGTCAACAAACTGGTAGATGAGCTCTGTTGATTCATTTTAAATGGATGCATTAGACACATTATATGCAGTTTTTTCTATTTTTTTTTCCTGTGGTTAAATCACTGGTATAGATATTCATATGTATCCATTTTAAGGTACAAAGCAAAGTTATTACTGATTTGTGAAGCAGCCCTGTAAGAGAGCTTCCAGTAAAAAACTCTGAAGCCAAGATGTCATCCTTAACCAAAACTCTCCAATAAGTCATCACTTCAATACTGTAAGTAATAACGTACCAGTTATGCGTAGGTACTGAGAAGAAGAACAGCAACAAAGTGGTTATATGTTACCACAAACTTCTGGCTGCATTCTTATCCTGGCTTACTTGTACCTCATCAAACTGTTTTTTCCATGTCTATTAAATCTGGATCTCTGGAGTTATATTATGTTTGACATTCTGCTTCATGCAATAGGGCTCAACTTGGGGTCATGCAATTGTTAAATTTATTGCCAGGTTAAATGCCCACCAACAGTCATGAGTATTTGCTGTGAAGATAAACACAAAAGAGAGGATGACTACAGCTGAGAGAAAATCTTGGGGTTTGTTTTTTTGTTTGTTTGTTTTAGGCAAGCACTTTCTTGGTAGGAGAAAGCAGAAAAGCTTAAATTCTTGGTTGACAAATTAAAAGGAAAGCTAGCACACAAAGGTGACTAGATTAAGTCAGACAGGATAACATTTTCTCACCTACTGCTCTTGTACATTTGCATGCTCTTGCTCTTAGGGTATTCTTGCTTTCTCCTCTCACTAGCAGAAAGTGAAAAGCTCTTTTCTGAGATTTTTTTGGCTGCTATCTCATCAATCCTGCTCTAAGGTAAGCAGGTCATAATTATGCTGTAGAATAGACAAGTGGCTGCGAAGTGTATTTTTAAGCAGTTTCTGATGACTGTGGTAGATCTTTATCTCCAGGGGAGCCCACTTCAGCCTCGTATCACAGTGCCGTTAATATATAAGCTAAACAGCTTATTCTTGGGATACACAGGGAACACAAAATCAAGAAATACGCATACCAGATGGGGAATGGCAGTTTCACTGCCCTTTGCTTCACTGGTCTGTTGCTAGCAGTCTTCGATTCTGTATATGTAAAATGCCACAAATTATCCTGAAATACTCATGAACAAAAAAATATAATTATAAGGCTTCGGATGATGTTATTATCATGAGTATCATTGTGATACTTCTCAGCACAGCTCACTGAGTTCCACTGGAAATTCTGTTCAAAAATTATTCATCCCAGCAGAAGGTCATGCCATCCCACTGGGTTAAGTCACAAATTTCCCAATGTGTCGGCACATGTTTGGATTTAAGGTAACAACCCCTTCCTAAAAGTTAATGATGGAGGTTGTTAAAAGGTCTAAGCAAAGCAATTATTTTAAACTAGACGCCAACAAAACATTACCTTTGTTTTGTTTTTTTCAGGCCATCCTTGACTTTCAGAGCTAGAAGACAGCTGCAGGCAGAAGGGCAAGCCAAGGAGGAGTCATAATTAGTTTCAAAAAACCCTCTGAGCAGTACAGAGAGGCATACGAACAGCCCTCCCGAGGCTTCGGTGGGGAATAAGGCACCCGTATATATTTTTTAAACACGATCTGCCCCTAAGTTCACCTGCTAAATCAAAGGCAAGTCCTGGTGGAAAAAAAGCAGGAAATGAGACAATGCCAAAGATAAGGTTTTAAAGAAAACTTTGGAGAGAACAACATGAGCAGCCAATAACCGGTGACCACATCTGCCTGACGGAAATCCAGCAAGATTTACCTGTCCTAGGCAGAGCCCAAGAACAAAGGGAAAACTGAAATGCTTAGAAATATGCAGAAATTTGGAACATGGGTTTTCAGCACATGCACAGAGGCACCCAGTGAAAAAGAGAAGGCTGCTTCCTGTAACCAGAAGCGGGAGCAAGCCAAGCAGGGGGAGAGAAACAACCCTTTGCTGTGCATAGAAGTAATGCTTTGTTGGAAATAAATTGCTTTTTCATAGATGCTTTCTGCAGATCCTAAATTGGTTTGTCATGCTACCACAGACACAAAAAACAAGAAATAACCCCCAAAATCCACCCTGAGAAGGTTCAAACTTAGTACACTCACTCTGGGTGAAATGCACTCCTAGCACTGGATTTCCCACCCACTGCCAGCCATGCTAGAGAGAGGAGGCTGCTGCACTGAGGCAGAGCCCATGGCTGCTGATGGCAGCCCATCTCCACAAGTCCAATGTCAGGCTTGTGTTGGTGAGACAGAAATACAGACAAGAGAGGACAACTGATGGAAAAGGAAATCCAGGAAGAAGTGAACAAAAAACGGTGTGTGTGGGAAGAGTAAAGGGCAGAGCAGAGAAAGCTGTGTGAAGGGGGTCAAAGAAGAAAAAAGGCAGCATTCCACTTTACATTTTAGTTGTCTTCTTTATCTCTTGCCTGGTTCTTTACAAATGTTGCACAGTTTCTGTGACAGAACCATTGTTCCTTTGCACTCAGACATAAAGCCCGAGAACTGTATATTTTTTTTGTCCTCAAAGAACAACAAAAAATATGAACAGTATGGCAAAAGAAATAGGATAGGATGGGTATTTTGGTGAAATAGTCTTGGAAAATGCCTAAGGCTTCCAGATTGTCTTATAGAAACCTGGAGTGTCCCATTGGCTCTTCAGTCATTTAGCACTGACTGAATGCAATATGGCCCTTCTCCTGGCGAGAAAACCTTTTTTAATAACTCACAATATTATTTTTTTTCTCCGAGGTTTCTGATATGCATAGAGAGAAAATGGTCCAGTAAGGAAGAAATTAATGTATGCCTACCTTGGGGACACCTAGGCACCATACAAGGTAGTACATACACATGCATGCAGAATGCAATGCTGATTTTGGATCACTCTATCTGAATGTCATAGACAAATGCTTCTCAGTGCCCTGTTTCAAATTAGATTTACTAAGCAGTCAAAAGTCTGATTTTATTTATTTTGAAGTAAACTTAGCTAATTTTACTGTGGTGCATGTAGTTACTCCAAATATGGATGTAGGTCCCTATATGGACATTACTCCAAATATGGACAGCAGGTGGGAATTTCCTCAAGATTTCACTCAGAAATATTTCCAGCTTAGATGAACATAATATAGTCTAAAAGGTTGACTGTAATGTTAAGTTGTGGTGCCCATATTTTTAAATTAATTTCTCTGATCTTCAAAGGCAATTTGTGATTGGTGTATCTCAGGTTTTGTGTTCTCTTCCCAGAATGATTGACTTCCAGTTTATTGCAAACCTATAGGTTTATTCTTGCTAATCTATTTTCTACAGGTTTAATGGATTTAGGCACAACAAATTCAAAGATGGCCTTTATTCTCAGACTCCAAAATATGTGTTTAGGCGTATATAAAATATTTTAATCATGCTACTTCAAAATTCCAATTTAAAAAATCTATTTTTCCTTGATGTAAAAAGGGAACAGTTGCATATCAGCTTTTATATCAGATTAATCTTACCCCAGAAAATTTAGCAGAGATCTAAATAATGAGATATGCCACACTTTGGTGTAAATTGATCAGAAAAATGATGAAAAATGGTGAAGTTGTGCAATATTTGCAGTGCAAATCCAAGTCACTTGTCAAAGTTGAAGTCAAAGAAAAGCTCCTGATAAAAACTGCAGCTATATAAGCTGATGTAAAGCAAACATAGTAAAGATATTCCTACGTATTCCTTAAACAAAGCAGGTGATATCTCAGAAGCAAAGAGATTTACTATAATCTTACTGAAAGATTTGTAGCTGTAAACTGATAATATGTGCAGCCTTCAACTCTCCAAGCATTGTATGCCTGAGGGAGGTTTTGGTGACTTGAATAGATTTACTCCCAACTGATACCAGCCTAAGTGAAAGAATCAAGCTCTGTATGTAGACATTCTGCTGGGTTAACTGAAAACCTGAGGGGAAATTGAATGATGGCATTCTTCATATTTTCTCCAGCCCTAAGATGTTGCAATGCAAGATGCTTAATCTTATTTGCAAATTTTCCCATCATTTTATGCAAGACACTGGAAAAAAAGTTACATCAAACAGGTATCATTTTGCCTGGATAATAAATGTAAACTATTTTAAGAAGTGTACAAGGACAGTTCTGCTCATTTCAGACTTCCTTTGGTGGTTCAGGCTTTGCAGTTTTTTCAACCACAATTGTTATGCAGGACACTGAAAGCTATTGAAAATTTCATAACATTTGTACTTGAAAAACACAAGAGTGTAGCAGTACAAGTTTGATTACTTTATTTAAACTATATAATTGCTACAGATTTTTTTTTTTAAGTGTAATTCATTTCTGACTTACTTGTGGTGATTTGCAGAGTGGTTAATTACTGCTTGGAGGCAAAAATTGTGACACAGAGGGAATTAAAAAAAAAAAGAAAGAATCAGGGAATGCAAAAAAGCCAGTTTTTTTAGAACTGGTTAATTTGTCCAGAAGGGCATACATTTTTATAGCATGCATAAAGCACAAATATTTATCTTGAAGCAAAACCACAGTATTTTCCTTTCTGTTTTTAGAACCAAGCATTTCAATGTTCTATAATATTGTTAGATGTCTTTCATTATAACTAGTTTGTATTACAATACTTTCCTTGCTATTAAATTTTGAAATGTTCAGATTATTTGGCATAGTACTATAAATACTTCTCAGGTCTCTCTCAAATTCTGTTGATCATGAAGAAAATATCCTGAAGAAAATATCCGTAAGAAAATGTGGTGAAACTATCAGGAAAAAAAAAAAAAAAAAAAAAAAAACCTAAACATTTTTCATGTTTTAATTGCATTAACTTCATATTCTCTCCAAATAGTCTTGAATTTGACACCTGCTGTGTTAATTCAGGACATTTCTTCTCATCAACATCATGCCCAAACTTGACAACCTCATCTTTCCAATAGATTTTATTGAAAGCTTGTAGAAACACAAGAACCTTGCGAAAACTGATCCAACAAAGTGAGTCAGTTTTTTAGGTGAGTACCTCAGCCTAATCACAAAACTGAGGAAACAAATGGGCTATCTCAGAGAACTGATTAGAAACAGGGTTTGTTTTTGCTGTTGGAAGGTGAGACACTGCCTGCCTGAAAGCTGGTAAGACACAGGGGCAGAGCACAAGAGTATGGTACATCAACTTACTTAATGGAAACCAAGGAAAAAGCATTGTCTTAAATATATGGGAGGCCAAGCAGCTTGTTTTTTAATGGGAAACATAAATACTTGTGTTTGTGGGAGTAAAATAGAGGTGTTGAATTTTGAGAATCTAACAAGAAAAATGTGTGTTCCTGGTTTAAGTGCTCGGACCTACTCAGAAAAAGAAACTTGTAGTGGATATATATCACTACAGCTGGATTGCATGCGATTAACAGAGTTTACATTTTTTTTTCTTCCTTGCACACAAAAAGACACTTTTCTCCATCTTTTTCTACTTAATCCAAAGTTTAAATCAAGATGGTTGGTAATGGCAGAGAGCCCTGCCCTCATCCCAGAGCACCTAGTTTTTTGCCATGATTCCACCAATAAATGACTTTTCAGTATGTTGGACCATAGTTTATCCTCAGTAAACTGAAGCAAAAATTAAGCCATTGGAGATTTACCACAGTACCTGTCTTCTTGATATCTCAAAGTAGTATTTTTTTAATTAATTTGACTAATTCAAGGCTCAGGCCTTTATGAAGAACTGGGTTCTAACAGGCTCTGAAATAGATTTTGCTTTAATTAGGTACTTACTTCTTCCTTGAAAACAGATATGCATTCACAGATGCACACACACACTTTCTACATTGCTATGATCTTTAGCACTGTCAGCACAGGCCCTTCAGTCACAAGTCTGCTTTACATGTGTGCTGGATGAGCTGTACACATTATGATTTCTTATTTGTTTTAAGGTCTTTTCTCTAGGTACTTTACATGTATCTTAATATAACCCAGGAACAGCTATAGCAGATCATGTCAAAGGTCCAGTAGTGCATTCTCCTCCATGACTGTAGCCAAGAGCAGAAGCTTCATACAAAATGTAAGGACAGTATGAAGCATTACTTCCCCATTATACACTCTCAGTTTCCAATGTTCTGTGGCTTGGAGAAGTCAGCATAGCACATAGAAGACTTTCAGTCATTAAATTTGATTTACTTTCTGTATATTTCAAAGTTGGATGACTTGCAAGGATAAAATGAAAAATAGCTCTCTGCTGCCTCAATGAGAAAAAGGGAGAAAGCTAACCTGGGCACACTTTATTTATGCAAACTAAATTCAGCCCAATGTACCTACATTCTCTGTTATGATTTTTAAAATGGATATTAAATGGTATGTGAGAATGTCTTTCTTAAAGGGGGACCGAAACTCGAAAGACATGGCCAGTGTGCATTCTGTCCCCTCATAGCATCCCAAAGCTGCGTTCCCATGCACCCAAGTGGGAAAGAAATACCACTAATATCTTCAATAAGATTTTCGCTATTAAGTTTCTACAGCCTTGAAGTTGAAAAGATCAGGATAAAAAACTGATTTCCACAATCGCTATCTTTAACCCAATCAAGCTCTTAAGATTGCCCATGTTGGCAAAAGTATTAGACCCATGTTGCTTTATAGATTAAACTGAATTTCCTTTAATTGAATTATGTGTTTTGGCCTGGTTCATGGACTCTGACTCCCCAGTATTTTGATTTCTGTCTCCAGAGCTCCTCACTCAAACGTGTAATTTTAATCAAATTATTTTTCTCTTTTTAGTGTCAACTTCTCACGTTGGCTGTCAAGACCATTACCAAATGTAGTTCATACCAAATATAGTTCAGGTTGTCAGAAGTACATGAGTTATCATGTTACCCCCACACATACATCTTTACACCCCCTTTCCCATTTACACATATCTTTCTTTCCTCTCCTTCTCTCTTTCTCTTCCATGCAACTCTGAGGGGACCAATTCCATCGTTAACACACCACAGAGGTCACACATGGAGGCAAGAGAGTGCAGAGCACTAGTATAATGAATTACGCATAAGGTACAAGCATATGTGCAGCCTCAGGAAACCCATACTCAGCTGAGCAGATGGCTTCACACCAGGGCTATCAGCCAGGAACCAAAGACTCATGTTTCACCAGAAAAAAAACCTCATGGGCTGAGACAGAGACAGTTTAACAGAACAGGAATGGAAGAGGACAATAACAATAATAATAGCAATAATTATGGTAAAAGAATATAAAAATAAAGTGATACAACACAAGTCGCTCTCACCACCGAACTATCGCCCAGCCTGTCCTGAGCAGCAATCACAGATTCCTGCCCCCGGCCAACCCCCATTTATATACTGACCATGAAGTCTATGGTATGGAGTATTCCTTTGGCCAGTTTGGCCTGTCTGTGCTCCCTCTCAGCTTCTATGGGAAGCCGAAGAAGTCATTGACTAATATAAAAATTATTTAGCAACATCCAAAACTGTGTGTTGTTGACATTCTTCAACATACACGTTGACATTCTTCTCATACATCAACACAGCATCTACTAGAAAGAAAATTAACTCTATCCCAGCTGAAGTCAGGACATCTTTTAAAAGAGGAAGAACCACTAGCATAGCTCATCTTCAAGAGAAAAGGCCAACCTTATTTTGTTTCCTTGGCATGGAATTTATATCTATGCACAAATGATAAATTTTGTTTATCAAAGATTGAAAGAAGAGAGATACTCTAAAGCAGAATATATATGCCTGTAAATTCTCTAGGGATTACAGAGCCTAACATACGTAGTAGTCTGGTAGGAGCCTTTAAATTCTTTTATTATTAAAATAATTTCATAGGCTTGTGTATCCAGCTGCACACCCTCATGATTTTATCAAGAATCTCCCTGTAGCAGACATGACATTCTCTTCTGGCATCTGAAGATTACATGACAATTTCCACTTTCATTCATAATGAAAAAAAGCTCCTATGTTCATAAAGAAGATCTTGAAACCGGGAACAATATGTAAGCAACAAATATAAACAGTTTTAAATTGATTTTGAAGCCTGTCTCACCAGATTCTGAAGGCCTACCTTATGATTTCAGGCTGGTGATTACTGCAAGCAGTTAAGGCTTAGCTCTGAGGCTGGCTCTGACCCCTGCAAATTTGTACAGATCTGGGATTTAAGATCTTGGCTACTGCTCTGACTAATCTATAAGCTACCAAGGAAATAAAAGACATGTAATACTGAAGAAAGTACTGCTTGGGAAACAGGACATCTAGCACCCAATGAGAGGCAGAGCCAAAAGGAATAATCTGGGTCTGATGGATAAGCCTCCAGCAGAGACAGAAATGGTATCAGTATCTTTGTTCCAGTACACCTGGGTGTGGCCCTCACCAGCCATAAATCGCCTTGGGATTCTTCAAGATAGAGTGTTCCCTGAGTACCAGTTATCGTTACTGTGCCATGCAGATTTGTTTTCACAGCGGGATGCCCAGATGCCCATAGCTAGAGCTGCTTGAAGCAGCGCTTATTCAAAACACCTGCCAATGCAACTCCACAGACCAGCCAGATGCCAGGATTGAGAATGTTTCTACCTTAAAATTAGTTTCTTTGCAATTTAAATTGGACACATCGGTCTAGTTTCTGATGTCCTTAGTGACAGTTTGAAGGGCACCTCAAAAAAAGCAAACCCTGGCCAGAAAACACTAGCTCTGTGTGCACTCACAATAAATCTCCCCACACTTTAATTTGCAATATGAGAAAAAATATCAAAATTATAGGAAAGGTAATTAATTTCTACGCTGATAAGAATCTCTTTTCTAAAGCAGAAAAACAGTGTTCACTCTTCCCAGACTTAAACCATTAACTACAGTTCTGAAAGAGCTTATCTCAAAACCCCTTTCCCAATTCATTAAGTGCCAAGATTTAATCAGGATGAGCTAGGTGGAGACCAAGGGGCAGCAAAGCCCTTTACAAGGGAGAGAGGTAAAAATTCATCCTTCCTATTACCAGTTTGAAGTAGAGGGGAGTTGGCTGGCTTTTACTCTTTCTTTGGCAATTTAAGCATTTGCATTGGAATGTCTGGCAGTTGCCTCTTTCCTCCTGCACATGTAGCTCTGACTAGAGGATGCTGCTTTGGGGGATAAGGAAGGAATTTTTCCAGCTGTGCCTATATAAACTCTCAGCTCATCCCATCTTTCTCTTAGGGCCACAAAGGCACAGTTAGGACAGTAGATTTCAAAATGTAACACTCCCATTACAGCACTTTGCAGAGACATTTAGCTCAGCACTACTTGCAGTTGTCGTCTGAGGAGAAACAATAGCAAAAACTGAGGAGTTCAGTGCACCACCATGAGGTTTGGAGATGGAGAGGGGCCCTGCATGTAGTCCTGTTTGTGCTACTACACTGGTGGGAACTCAGTGAACTCATGTCCCAGGACAACTTGGAAAGTAGGTGGTACATTGATTTAATAAACTCAGTTTATGTTGTCTTCAGTTGCTTATGAGTCCAGATCAATGGCATACTGTTCAATCCATTTCTAATGTGGTACTGAAAACTGCACTTACATTTTTCCTGGTTTGTAAATGCAGCTACATACATATAGTTTACCATTCAACACTTTTTCCTCTATAGATTTCAAAGCACTTCACAAAGAAAAGGCATTTATGGAAAGGAGAAACTGAACACCAGGTAGCGTTACGCACATGAGTGCAGCCAATCACGGGCAGAACAACCCAGAACCCCTGAATCCTCATCCAATTCTGAGGCATTGGAAATTGTCCTTGTCCAGTTTGAAAGGTAATAAAGCTTTTATTCAGTGATTGACAGGGTCTTTGGCTGTCAGTCACCAAATGGACATGATAAACTTCTTTTTAACAAAAAAGTTCTGAAAAGATCATTTAAATGAATGGATTACCTTGGTTTGGGACACTGGCACTGTCAGCTAGGACTGGATCCATAGTTGAATTTGTATACAGTGCCACAAAAGGCTCATTCAGGGGAGAATCCCATTTCCAGTGTTACTGTAGAAATGAAACACCACCTGTCCACTTTGCCTGGGGAATATCTGGGAAGCTGTGCCTGCTAGGACAAGGCTGATCCCTTCCAGCAAAGGCACATGCATCCCTTCAAGAAAGGAGGTGATATTTTTGCCATAGTCTGGCTGAGAGGGGAAGCTTTAGTTTCCAGGATAGTCTCTACTGGCTTGCCTTCACTAGTTTGGCCTCTGTGGCCAGGTTAACTTGCACTTAATATATTGCTTTTACATACCTCAGGAAAAAATCTCCTTTATACCTCATGTTCCAGGAAATACTGGGTGAGCATTCAACAGCAGAGTCCTGTCACTCCACATCACAGTGCATAATCAGAGATAGAGGCCAGGACACAAGTCCTGAGCAAGATTGCCTTTTATCTTGTGGTCATTCATATGTGCCATGAGAGCCAAACATATGAGCTGCTCCTGCAACCACTGCCACAGATAGTTTGCCCAGTCTTATAAAGGATCCAATTTCATTACCTCCCAGGACTCAGCTTCTCAACCTGCCTATCACCAGCTATGCATATGTTGACAACTATTTTTTCCTCATCCATATATTCAAAGCAGAAACTAAGAATGCAAAGGTTATTCACTTTCAAAACCTTCATGGGCAAGCCTATAATGTCTCTGATGATGAATACCACCATGCTGGCATGCAAATTTGCAAAATGTAACCAAGGAAACAGGACCCTTACTAATACCATACACTTCTCAGAGCATTTGCTGGTGGCAGAATAGCATCTCCTGGTATCTGTATGCCGTCACTCAGCTCTGAGAATGCAATGTAAAAATAATTACATATGTATAATGAGGAACAGGAAATAAATACATCGTATGCAAATATAGCCAGGCAGTCATCTCAATGAATGGACTGATTTGATCAGGAAAGCTGATGGAGCAGAATAGCAGTACTGATCTAGTTTTGATTCCCAGTGGAAAACAGAGTAGATACACAGGAAATATACACTCAGGCCATCTAGGTACAAATTTGTTGTTAACATATATCTGGCCATGTGGATGGGTTTACCATGCCGTGGGCTAGATCATGGGCGTGTAACTGTAGCACGCTAGAAAATTTAGAGCAAGCTTATACCATGTGTGGGCATGAGTACTATCTTTAAAAAACCAAACAACCAACCAAAAAACTCCCAAACCAACCAATCAAACAGACAACACAAAAACTTGGAGCCTGAATAGAAGTCTGATATTAACAGAGATAGATTAGATTAGATTAGAGATATTCAGCAGTCTGAATAGCAGAGGGGTTCATTAGAAGAATTGTGAGTTAACTAGGAGAAGGCTTGAGGATACCCTGGTGTGCCATCCATCCATAATATACCTAGACCAATGCTTGCTGAAGGTGATTATCTGGGACATGAACCATGGAACATGATCTTTGAAGGATCTCTTTGGCCCTGTATGTTAGAGAATGC
>VXAK01016751.1:938-18868 GCA_013399435.1 Arenaria interpres
CCGTGGTTCAAAGACATATTTCAGTGCTGTTTGGTGCCTCTAAATTGAGGTGGTGGTTGGTGGTAAGAGGAAGATAATGGGAAGATGTCTTTCTGTTTCTTAAAACACCCAGAAGATTTGAAAGGAACTACATTTCAGTGGATTGATAAGACTTGGCCAGGGATATCAACTACAGCTGAAAAGTGCTCATTCTGTTCTCAGTCAGAAAAAGAGACTGGATGCCAGCATCAAAAGTATTTTTTCTCTCTTGATGTAAAGTAATAGCTATGTGGCAATCTGTCCAGTGAAATCCTGTGGAAATCAAGTAGTTAGGCTGGCATATATTATCTGAAATTTTGGTTTATAATAGAAGAAATGCATGAAGTTGTAAGATATAAAAATTATCACATAACCTTATTGTTGTTAGCAGATCATGTAAAACAGCCTGTGTAGTATCTGAGTGTAACAGCAAGAGTGTGTTTTTATTTCCTCTCTTCGTTAATAAATAGTTATTGAAGTCAAGCAATGCTTGCAGGATTTGTTGTCTACTCTTTCCATCAAACGTAAAGAGGAAAGCGCTAGAAGTTTGCTAGACTAAACCTGACTCAGAAGAAAAAAAACTGCTTCCTAACAAGGTTTCTTAAAGGAATGGTACAGAAAAGGATGAATATCTGCCAGATCTGTAGAAAGCTGATAGACAGCTGATGTGGTGACAGGATAAAAAGATGGCTCTATCAGGAGAATGCAAGACTGAAACTTGGAAAGGACCAAAGTAATTTCCATGAAAAATACTTCTGCATGGCACATTCTCTACATTTTATTAACTTCTATTTTTCTCAGCTGTTATAATGCTACATGTTTTACAATTTAAGTAAAAAAAATGCCCTTTGCACTTCATATGAGAGGGTATCTTGTGTATAGTGGGGAAAATAGAATCATTAGGACTACTTTACTGGAAAATGGAATATTCTATTGCCACGAGCAAAGTGGGAGTGATCTGTGTAGCAATGGGGGCGATAAATAAGGATAGGAAAGAAATTACATCCTCCACTAACCAGTTGTACCTTGAGCTTTTGAGAACATTTTCATGACTGTTTTATGGGACAACTTTAAAGATTGTGGTAGAAATCTGAAAGTAAGAAGAAAGAATGTGAAACAACTTGACCCTAAAGAAGTTGTCAGTCTATTACAGTACAACTGGGAAACATTTTGATCTAGAAAAGAAGTTTTAAGTAGAAGCTGTTGTGCAGTTAAAAATTAAATACAAGAGATAAGTTCTTTCAAATGCTATGTTAACTACCCGATTTTGGTAATATTGATGATTGCTATTGCTGGTAGCTCATGAAATCACATCAAACTAATATAAAGTAGATATTTTTTTTTTTTAAAAATAGCTTTTTGAAGCAGAATTTTAAATCATTTTAAACAAAAAACAAATTTCTTCGCACCCCCTCTGCCACTCTGATCTCTGATGCAGGATGAAAACAAGTTTCAAAAAACCACCAACGTTGTTGGATTTTTTTTATTGATAGAATCTTTGACTTCTGGTATAAGGCCAACAAGTTTTGCATCCTTTGTGAGATAATTAACTCTCTAATACCTGGAATTAATATAATATTTTGCAAAGTATGCACTTACCAGAACAGATGGGGGTGATTAAATGGTGGCTTATTACTCAGTCCCCTAACACCAAATACCATTGTTTGACTTCCATTTAGTAATGTTGGAGCTGTTGTGTTTGTATGTGTTCAAATTTTAATTACAACCATTTCCCATGTTGAATATTTTCTTTCATTTTTAATACATCTGATTAATGCTTCACTTGCACCATACAAATGAGATTTAAATTCTTCAAGGGTTATTTTTTGATTGTTGAGGGACTTGATTTTTTTTTTTTTATTGGGTTCATTAGAGTATATTACTCTAAATCTTCTTTATTAAAGATTTTTTTTCGTCTTTAAGAAGGCCCATTTTTAATTGTTGTGGTAAGGAGTAACTGAGAAATTAAAAACAGTAGCAAAGTGGCAAAATGGCCAACATTTTGTAAATGGGCTTCATTTGAACAACATTACTTGGAATATATTTAGTTCTAAAACTTCAGAACAATAGTAACAAACATAGCAACGCTTGTTTCGTATCTATGCAATTTGCACTTCATAAAGTATTAAAATACTACTCTGTTGTTATGCTAACATAGTTCTGTTTGGCTACATAGGTACCTTTACCTGATTATTTCTGTAATGAGTTGATCAATAGTTGAATACAATTTTCAAATGTGAGCAAGTATATTCTCCAAGCTACTTGGCAATGCATATTTTGCCTTAAGTATGATCAAAACGTATTTCATTATAAATTATAACTTTTCCCATAGAAAAAGAGATTTAGAACAGTTTGAATAAAATTGGTGAAAAGAAAAAAAAATTTATGATGGTTCTTTATGAGAAATGCCTTTTAACCGTAATGTTGAACAAATATCTAATGAAAAGCCCTGATCAGGAACAGTTTACTTTAGAAAGCTAGAAAATAATTCCTACACTTCTCCTTGTGGAAGCTGTCAGTTGCCATAAATCAGCAAGACATATCATGACCTGAAAAAAAAATCCTCTAGCACATATCTTATGAATTGAACTGAGGACAAAGAAATGCCCTCTCTATGCAACCTTTCACTGCTGAGCATGTCAGCAGCTGGAAAAATGCCAAGTTTGTGGAGAAATTCTGAATTCAAAGAGTCAGAATTGACAATAACAAGCCATGTAGGCAGCCTTTATAAAGCACAGGACTATACAATATAGAGAGATGCGAAGTGAAAGTAGAAGCTTGACCAAATTATGGCATTTTAGTTTCTTTTTTTAATGTCCCATTTTTCAGCAATCTACATCATGTAATTCCCCATTCCGCCTTTCTCATCCTCTGTCCAGTTTAACAGCTGACTGTGCAAGGCCAAATGTTCTCAATGAGGTGTCAAAGTTACGTCTTTTAGTTACATTGCTAAACTTTACATTTTCTGGCTTCTTTTATTAAGAACAAATTTTCTGCTGAATCATAGGCCATACCATAAAAACTACCAACCATGTTTGCAGTTTTTGTTGGTCAGAATTTTCACTCAAGATGAATTTTCATTGGCAATTTTAATATTTTCTATTTTTTTTTTTTCTGTGCTTATGGGCAGAGAGTCCTCTCAAATCGGACCCCTCACACTGCGTGAAAATGCTGGGAAAGCATAAAAGCTCCTTTTGATCAGGCAGAAGATGCATGCAATGTAGTAGGTGGTCGTACTGGATGGCCCAAATACAGAGCTTCCCATCAAAGCCCAAGCCTGGGATATGAGATTTGAGCTCAGCTTGGAGTGGGATACGTTCCTTGCAGGCAAGATAATAACATATAGACCTAAGGTAGCTACCATAATATAATCACATAAGGACAAAGGTAGCTTAGCATGATCAATGTTCCATGTGCTGTATGTGTGGGATTGTTGATAATCTTTTTCTTAAGGGTGACATTTTTAAGACCCTAATGATTTAATTAAGTGACACCTGGAATTGGAAACAGAATTTCCAGCATACTTTAGAGAGAGAAAATTAAAGGGTCAAACTTTGAAAAAGTGCTCAAGACATCCATGCTCTGTCTCTTTCCTATTCTTAAGATGCTTAATGACAACAAGCTGAGCTTACTTGAAAATCTGCCGATTTATTTAGGTGCTAAAATAAGCTAAACTCCTTTAAAAATCTGGCCCAAATACCAGCGCTGTGAGAGCTACTTATGTATTTAAAAAGGCTTAAAAGTCTAAGAATAGAGAGTTACAGATTCTTTTGAAGGGAAGCGGTAGAAACCATGATATTTGCCCTGTTATGTGCTTAGCTTAGTTTTAAAGGGAGGAAAATTGGCTAGACACCCTAGTGCTTATCTATGCAATTTAGAGTTTCTTCCTGGCCTTCCCTTCAGGTGAATGTTTAGGAATTTCCTACTTGTGCTCGTTTTTTGGCAGAATATTTAACACTGGAAGATATGAATTATTTGCTGGTTTGTCTTGACACAATTGTTCAAATTGTTCAGTGCTACTGAACACTGGTCATCTTATTGACCACACCTGCATATCTCTTAGGGTAATTATGTTTTAAATTAACTTGACAAAAAAATGAAAAGAGATGATGTGAAATTTATTAGTGAAACTTATTTTAAGTAAGAAGTTATCCAAGGCTTTTAGCCGTAAAATATCTGCACGTAGCACATATACTGCTTTCTATAAAAACTTTATTTTAAATCTCATCAGCCAGGTACTTTTTTTTTTTTAAATGCATGTTTTTGTTAGTTAGCTCTGTTCATTTCATCATCGTTGCTTCTAATTTGCATTGTTCTGAGAGGCAAATCTGGCCTAGTAATTGTTGTAGTGGTCGCAGCTACACCTGCAAAAACACTGATGCTGCCTTCTGACTTGGTATATATTTAGTATATCTTGCAATGCCTCTAGAGAAACCTGCAATTTGGTCAATATTTTATTCGTATTTGCTGTAACTCATGCCCCAATAAAGTGAAATAAGTACTGGTTCATAATCTAAGACAAATATGTTGTCCTCGTAGAGAACAGCACTTCAAATGTGAGTTTGTTGTGATACTTCCTTGAACTTAAAGTGCATTGAATGGGATGCTAATTTTGAAAAGTTTAACTAAATTTCATTAAAGAAAAAAAATGGACAATAGGCAGAGCTGACTGAAGGAACAGTAGTTCTGTTTTGTGGAAGACTTTATTTCCAAATGTGTTTTCATTGAGATTTTTTTCTCTGGAAAAAGACAATAGTGTTCTGATTTGATGTTCTTCACCTGGCAGCCTGCCCGGGGAAGATGTCTATGTCAGGAGCTCATGCTTAGTCTTCCAGGTCATCCAGGCTTTCAGCCCACCAGGTGAGCTGCCAGGAGCTAAACAAGCACTCTAGCGAGAGAGGAACAGAAAAAGGTTTCCCATAGAAACGTGGTTTGGCATGTGAATCTGGAAACGTTGCTTTGGATCTGTTGAACACTGCCAAAATTAAACTGTTTCATTTGACATTTCAATTTAAATAAGTCAGCAAATACCATGGAGTAATATTTTCTTTTTTTTTTTTTTTGTAGCCATCTTTAATTTTAGTTTCAGCTTGGAGTGGGGAAGGTTATAGAAGTGATATAGCAGTAACGGCATTAATGCAGTTTAGGCCTGGACAGAGTAGCTTTTGATTTGTGAATTAGCTCTAGTTGTGGAAGCAGTCCAGGGAAAGTTCTTGCCATGTACATATTGTACTTTTACAGCATATACATAGAGGCATAGTAGTGAAACAAAATCCTCATCTGTGTTTACATCCTAATTTGTACAGTAAAACTGTCCATCTTTGGTATTGAGTGCAAAGTAATTGGTACAGATACCTGAAGGCTGAATACCACTATTATTCTCCCTATTAGTTGATGACCAAGATTTTGCCAACTCATTTATGGAAGGAAGGCTGAAACTTGGTAATGAGTTTGTTGGAGTCTGAAGACAGCTTTTATCTCTTGCATGACAGTTTCTCCTGCATGAATGCTTAAATTCCCACTCATCTATGTAACTGATGAGCTGATAGGGTGATGGAGAAAAACAGAGTGCCAAAGATGACAGACAAGCAAGCAGGCAAAAGGAAAACCACCATACTGCTGGTGTTGCTGGAGAGGAGTGTAATGGTAACTGAACCAAGAATTTGTTTCTTTAAAATCCTCACTTTGTTTAAAGCTCTGAGATCTGAAGAAACAGTGTCAGAGAGAATGAAATGGACTTACTCAGTGTGGTATGGTCAAATGCAAGTGAGCAAGGAAGTAAATGATAAAGTTATAACATTTCCTCCATACCCCTTGTTATTATCACTGTACATATCTGTGTGTATTTTGCATTTAAAATCGCTCATTCATGAGTACCCAGTTGACACAATGTGCGTTTAGGGAGGGTAAAGGGACATTAACTGTTTGCAATAAGATGGTAAATCCAGACTGGGTTCCTAGGCAATATAACCAATTTGTTTAGACTTCTGAGCAAACATTCAAACTGCAGATCATGAAAAGACTGTGTGCTTAAGTCTGTTTCAGTAAGTAAGCCTGAAAAATAGAAGAGTAGTAAAGAAAGCGTTTAGTTTTTTCATCATCACATACACAGGGTTTGGGGGTTTATAAAGCATTGAGGGTTGAGCTAATGGTGATTGCATTCAGTAAATAAAGGAAAAATTAATTCCCTCAGATGTAATTTCAAGACCTTCTGCTGATACTAGAATATATTTACACATTTTAGGAAGATTAAAACTACAAAAAGGAAGTTAGTCAGTTTGCATTAATCTTAGTCAGAGAGAAACTCCATTGACAATTGTAAGAATGAAAATGCACATCACAATCCATAATTGGTATGGTTTAACTTACTTTGCAGAGTCGCCCTTTGATTTAATGTATCAGTTAATTAGGTAAAATAATTACAACTTTGTGTCAAATAGATATTCTAGGCATATGGTAGATGTTAATGGGAAAATATTAAGATGAGTAACCATACTGCCGACAGTACTGCTGCTCAGAGCTAATGTAAGATATAGTGTTAGCCAGTTACTTTACTGGACCTCAAAGTATTGTCAGTGCTTTTTTTTATTTTCCTCTCAAGTTTGTAGAAATTTTGTCTCATCAAGTATGACAGGATTATATATGTACTTTGTAAAAATAAATGTCTAAAAACTAAGCTATAGTAAAGTGCATAAAAGGAGCACATTTTTTGTGTTGGTCTTAATAACATTAGTTGATGAAACAGAAGCAGACCTTTGGAAAAAGAAATGCAGATTCATTAGTATCACCACATGGTACACAGGATAGAATTTTGTTGAAAGGGAACAGAACTGAGAACACATCTATTCCCTTTGGGCAGCTTATGTTTTAAAGCAGAAAATTAAAGAACTGCATACCTTCAAGATCTAGGGTATCTTGAATTTTAAAAGGACTATATCTACTTCTGGTGTCATAATTCCATGCTTTGTCAAAAAAGAAAGCTACAACTCCTTTTAATGCTTTCTTTGTTGCCTGCCTAAGCCTTATTAAATGGTCATATATCAGGATCTAATCTTTCCAGAACAAATTCTTGGCTTTGTTTGTCTTAATTTGCAAGACAATAATCCTTTAGAAGGGACAGTGCTTCTTCTCCCCAAATATTCATCAACATTAATATGTGATTTCTACAGCACTTCTAAAGACATTTTGATAGCAGAAAATTCTGCTTTCATTTTTTACATGGATAAAGCAAAAAGAGCCAGAACAACCTTCATGGAAGCATAATTTACAGGGGTAGCTGCTCTACAAGGTGTGCAACCCCCACTCAGTAATCCACTTTTTTTGTGTGGGACATTTACCTTGTTGATCCTTTTCACTCTAGGCTGAGTTTCTCATTTCCTGTTTCAGGGTCCTAAGCAGAGCTTTTGTATACCTTATTGGTGGTGTTTCCTTCAGAGATCTCATTACCATGTCCTGAGGAGGTAGAATTGTGTTTGGATGAAACACTTCGTAATATGTTCCTTTGATTCATAAGTCCTTAGCGCTGAAGAAGTGTGAATTTGACAATAGCGGGATGCCTGGTAAACATGCAATATACTCTTTGTGATAAGTAAATGATCACTTGACTTATAACACTGATCGGAAGATCTTTTGTACAGTTAACACCTCTCATACGGTTTATTTAACATATATTCATATATTTATATATACAGTATCTGCAAAGAGTATTATTTGCATTGAGATTAATTCTGTCTGCCAAGACATTGTATTTGCAAATTTTGTAGATCTTACAAGTTCTCAACCTGTCAAGTTCTTTGCAAGCACTTTGAATTTAAATCTGATAGGCACAACAGCACAGCTCCAACTGTTATGTACAGCACAAAGTGTTTATTGCAACAGGGAAGTACACAACGATGGTGCCTTATACAAATAGTATAAAGCATCTAGGCACACTGTATGGCTTTACTAGCCCAGAGGACTTAAGAACAGAGTTCTCAGGTGTATTCAGGTGTCTAATGGAATAGTCTTTACGTTACTGCACAAGATGTGTTTTGCATAGAACAGTAGGTGATTTCTTTATACTACATCAAGTCAGGGAGCTGGCCCATCTTGTCTAGACCATGCTTTTGCCAAGAAAGGTTGGATCACATGATCGTTGAGGTCCTGTCCAACTTGGCCTTCTATGGTCCTATGTAGTAAATGGAAGATATATTTTAATCCAGCTAAGAGAAAAATTACAATTATTTTTTTCCTTAGGAATCTTTTCCAAGGTAACCATAGAAAATATTTATTTTAACAGAGAAAGTTTATGGAATCAATAGATTAATGGGTTTTTAGGATTGGAAATAATTGCTAGTGAAGCCAGGAAAAGCATGCTTTATTTCAGACATATCATTTCAAAGAAAGGAAGAAAGCAAATCAATAGCTGTCATAGTATCAAGGAGGCTGGAGAATTTTATTTAATTGTATGTATTATGTATGTATATACTAAAAAAGAGGAATTTCTCTATTGTCAGTACTTCATAAGGCTTCAATTTGACTAAAGGTTCTTTTCAATCTCTTCCTCAATTTAAACTAAATGATGCTACACTTAGCGTAATGTTTTTCTTAGATGAAGTTTTTCTGAACTGCGCAGTAATACTATCAGTGATAGCTGTGTAAAATAAAGGCAATAACTGATCTAAAAATAAAGATCAAAGTGCAGAAATTATTTTATTTTAAACATAATGGTTCACATTTTCAGGATTTTTCGTCATGATTGCACACTTCTTAAGAAAAGTGAAATATGCCATTCTGTCCTTCAAGATCTGGAATTTAAAAGCATATCAACCAATATAAAACTTTGATAAAATTCAGAGTTGAAAATGGAACTGGATCCTTAATATATTCTTCAGCACAATCTGAATTAATCTATTCAAATTTGATACTATGAAAAATGTCAACATGAACTGGTGAACAGTGAAGTAGTATTTCATGTGAAGCTTTGTCTTGCCTCATAACTCAATGTAAGGCACTGATATTCTTGAATGTGCTTTTAACCTTAAAAAATTATGCATTATAATATAATGCAATTCAAAGAATTATCACTAGATTTTTCCTGGTTTCTCCCTCCTCCAGTGGAAAGTGTGGCCACATGGGGGTAAAACTGAAATTCATTTCTTTTCCTTTTGATGATATGTAAACAATATATTGTATTTTTGGTCAAATCATATCAAATGAAACATTTCATTGAACCAAATCAAGAAGCATTTCATTATGGATCTATCTGAACCTAATTAGTGCCTGCCTAATGAGGAGGCACCAAAGTACCTCATGGGAGTTTTGTAGGTGTGTCATGCCCTCCTTTCCCATGCTTTTCCTGGCTGGCCTACATTTCTTAAGCACACTGCAGTGTCTCCTTTGGCTAACGACAGCAGCAGATCACAGCAGCAGATCGCCCAGATTTGTGTGCCCCAGAGAGAGCAGGTCTCAATGGAGAGGACAGTTCTGCTAACTGTTGACCATGTTAAAAGCTCTTAAAGTAGCATTTTAAGCTATGTCCTTTAGACCTTAAATTCCAGTTTCTGATTCTGAAAAACTTCTGTGTGAGTACTACAATTGCATGCAAGAGCAGTTGTGAGGCTGTTGCTGTTCTGTGCTTAGTTAAAATAGTGACCTGTTTGGTGAATTACCATGTTCCTCCTTGCGTGGAAATTATAGCACTTATCTTGCTATTTTTTAACTTGCTTGAAGTTCTGTTGATTTTGGTACATTTAGTTCTCGCCTCAAGGTGGCCTCACCTTGAATACTGTGTGCAGTTCTGGGCCCTACAGTTTAAGAAGGACCTGAAGGTCCTTGAATGTGTCTAATGGAGGTCAAGAAAGCTCAGTTAAGGGCTGGAAGGAATGTCCTATAAGAAGCAGCTAAGGCCTTTGGGCTTGTTTAGTTTGGAGAAAAGGAAGCTGAGGTACAACCTCATGGCTCTCTACAGCTTCCTGAAAAGAGGAAGGTGCTGATCTCCCTGGTATCCAGTGACAGGATGCCTGGGAATGGTTCAAAGCTGCACCAAGGGAGGTTTAGACTGGACATTAGGAAGCATTTCTTTACCAAGAGGGTAGTCAAACACTAGAACAGGTGTGTCAGTGTTTAAGAGGCATTTGGACAATGCCCTTAATAACATACTTCAACTTGGTGAGCCCTGAATTGGTCAAGCAGTTGGACTAAATGGTCATTGTATGTCCCTTCTGACTGAAATAGTCTATTCTATAATCTTTAATATTTTCATCTTCGTTCTGAGCTGTGAGACCTTGCACAAATACCCAAGAGGAAGGAAAGTATTTATATTTTTTTTTCATGATTCTTTAAAGGGTTCACACTTTTAGTAGTGCAACCAAATTTATTACTTCAGAGATCTAAAAAAATCATGAAATAAAGTGCTTCTCCTTCTGCACTCCATCCCCACCTTGTGGAGGTTTTCTTTACCCCCACAACATAATAGCATCAGTGGTAACTATTGAAAAGCTGATAGGGTTCTGTCAGGCTTGAAGTGTGCCTAAAAGGATACCTCCATCTGCAAAAGAGGAGCTATTCAATTAGATTTGAATTGCTTACAAATACTGGTTTGCAGTGTGGGTAAGAGGTAATTGTTCAAGTGAAATCTGACCACAGTGGCAACATTTGTTATCATATTGGTAAAGTGTTTGAGAACAGCTTGAAAAATAGCATAGTAAGGTATATTGATGTTTTGGAAGCTCATGACTAGGAGAAATTGCTATTTTCAAAGTTTTTAATATCTCTCTCTCTTTATCTTTCTCATTCTAATTTGTCTCCACAAATTGGAGGAACATAGTGAAGATAATCACAATATATCTTATCGGACAAAGGAGGGAGAAGAAGCGTGTGCCAGATGATTCAATGAGCAAGGAGATGTAGTGGCCAGATGGGAATGTTTAAGTAATGAATGACTTGGGGGTAGCAAGAGGGAAGCAGACGTACTGTACAGATATTTATCAGTTGTGAATAGATTGAAGTGTTGCAGGCTGAAATTATTCATTTTACTCATTTTATTGAGCAGCCGGAGGTGGTATCCTGAAAAGGATGATAAACATCACACATGTGGAGTTTCTTCAGACATTATGTGAGTACTGCAAAACTGCCACAAAATTTTACCACCCAAATCACAAAATATACCCAGCTGTTCTTTGCCAACATGGCTAATAGATACAGAAATCAAAATAAACATCCATTCCCTAGAGTAGTAGGCAAGAAGAGATATACAAAACAGATGTTCAATGTTACTATACCTAGTGACACTGATGTGTTTTTCCTTGCACTAACTTCTGATTCTCCATATAGTTTATTGTTTGAGTACTGGAAAAAAGAAGTACAACAAATAGCAACAGCCTTCATTATCAGCAAATATTAGAGCTGCGAAAATATTTAGGAAAAAGTCTCTGTCAACATTTGTTTGAATTTCAAAGTAGCTTTGCCTTGATCATACTTGCATTTTTTTCCTCGCTTATGGAAGTATCAAGTTTTAATGGAGAGGAAATCCTCAGAGGTGAATTACGAGGTTGTTTGAACAAATGCCTGAGTTTGGCATGGAAAAACTATCTGCATAGTTAGATGGCGTAGTACCATCTCTTCACTTGTTCAAACATGAACGATAGCGAACACTGTTTATTTTGAAACTAGGTGTAGATCAGTTGGTGTCAAAATAGAGCCCACACAGCTTTTAGGTGGTTTGAAATCGAGATGTCACACAAAATGCTTAATGGAATGTACGTGGAATTTTTTAACTTGGGTAAATTTCTGGGGAATCGAATACTCTTGAGTCTAGGGTTTTGTGCACCACAATTGAAAATCTCCCAAGATTTTAAATCTAGTAAAAAAATATATCTTTACTGTTAAGCGATACCTACTCATTAAATTCATAAGAATCAGCAAGATGTAATTTATCTGAAAAGCGAAGTTTAAGTGCTATTTATAGCTCATCTTAAAGATTTAAGATGTTGAGACAAATTTGAAGCATTCCACTATGTAAATGAAAAAATATCTGAAAAAGCCAGAGAAACATGGTCCCTGTATGAAAATAGATGTAGCATCTACCACTTCTTCTAGTGTTTCACCATCCTCATTGTAAAAAAAAAAATCCTTATATCTACTCTCTATATAGATATCTTGTACCTAGACACCAAGCTGAGTGGAGCAGTTGACATCCCTGATGGATGGGATGCCATTCAGAGGGACCTGGGCAAACTCAAGAAGTGGGCCTGTGAGAACCTCATGAAGTTCAACAGGGCCAAGTGCAAGGTCTTGCACCTGGATCAGGGCAATCCCTGTTATCAATACAGACTGGGGAATGAAAAGATTGAGAGCAGACCTGCTGAGAAGGACTTGGGGGTACTGATGAATGAAAATCTGGACATGGGCCAACAATGTGCACTCACAGCCCAGAAAACCAACCATATTCTGGGCTGCATCAAAAGATGCGTGACGAACAGGTTCAAGGGAGGAGATTCTGTCCCTCTACTCCACTCCGGTGAGACCCCATCTGGAGTACTGCATCCAGCTTTGGAGTACTCAGCATAGGAAAGACATGGACCTGTTGGAGTGGGTCCAGGGGAGGGCCACAAAAAAGATGAGATGGATGGAACACCTCTGCTATGAGGACAGGCTGAGAGAGTTGGGGTTGTTCAGCCTGGAGAAGAGAAGGCTCCGGGGAGACCTTATTGTGGCCTTTCAATGCTTAAAGGAGGTAAGAAAGACGGGGAGAGATTTTTTTAGCAGAGCCTGTTGCAATAAGAGGAGGGGTAATGCTTTTAAGCTTAAAGAGGGTAGATTTAGGCTAGATACAAAAAAGAAATTTACTACAATGCAGGTGGAGAAACATTGAAATGGGTTGCCCAGGGAGGTGGTACATGCCCCATCCGTGGAAACATTCAAGGTCAGGTTATACAGGGCTCTGAGCAACCTGATCTAGTTGAAGATGTCGCTGCTCATCTTTAAAGGTCCATTCCAACCCAAAGAATTCTATGATTCTATAAATATATACATTGTTCAGTTCAAAAAAACAGCATAAAATGCCCACACTGTGTCAGTACCAGCTACTGGTACTTCCAGCCACTGACCTGACAAAATAAGTATTTTTCGTGGTTTAGATCAAGATTCACTAATCCTAAACAGATAGAATGCAGGTGTTTTAGGGAAAATATCAATAAGCCTGATATGTTACAAAGATTTCTAGCCCAATTCTTTGACTGTTTAGCTTTTTTCTTTCTCATTATGTGGTATTGGTGCTAATGTTTCTGAATTTACAAGTCTCTTTTGTTAAATGTAGTTGTCCTGATACTTGTGATTCTTTGTTAGAAGGATTTTGCTGCTTTGCAATCCCTGTTTTTCTAACATTAATAGATTTTTATGTATTAAAATTATTTCTTGCTATGTTACATATTTTATGAGTCATAGATCTTAGTAAACTCATGCAATAGTTATTTTTAAAGAAATCAAACTGAGTCAGCAAAAATACTTATAATTGTCAGCTGCATTGATTTCCTAGGAATGTAAGACCTTACCCTTCTGTGGAGAGGGGAGAAAATAAAAAGCTCAGTCATTACATTTTTAGTAATTTAGACATGAAAGTGGCTTTTTATAGCTAAAATCTAAGAGACTTTTCTTCACTGAAACCTTAGAGGGCCGAAAGTATATTGTCCTTATATACTACAAGTATGTAAGGACAATAACAGATTCATGAGGCTGTCTTTAATTTAAATGAATACGTATGCGAAGCAGATAGAATAGGGGAGCATAATTTAGACTATAAAATAGGGCGAAACTATCTATATGGTGGTTAAATGGCATGCTTTTTGGAAAGCCTAGAAATTTGCATTTTGGGGAATCTGAAATGAGATTTTAAAAGATCTGAGACTAGTAAACCTGGGCCATAAAATAAATTAATTAGATTAGAGATTAAGAGGTGATCATACAAAAAGACTAATGAGGAGTAGAGTTAGTAACTAGGCCAGATATTCACATAGGAACACTTAGGCTATGGACAAGTTCTGGAGCTCAGAACAGCTGCAAAGAGTGGGGGTTAGGTATCCTAATAGTATAGGGTCTAATCTCTCACCTGAGACAGCTTCAATTCCAAACTTACTTAAAAAAAAAAAAAAAAAAGTATGACATTGTCTTGGGACATGTAAGACATTGCAGATCTCTACTTGATATGGATAGAGATTAACATAATGAACCATATAAAATGTAATTTTTGCCGTATATTAAGTATAATACTCTACAAAATTTGATTGGAAACATCTTTAGTTGAAGACAACATCTTTCATATAATTAATTCAAATATATTTGCTATTTTTTGGAATAGATATTACTTATTTTAGAATGACCTTGAGAAACAAAAAGTATGAGCAAGCTACAGGGGATTAAATTTTTTCATCAGGGAGAGAGGGTGTATCTATATCAGAATAAAATAACTAGGAAAAGCCTATTGTATCTCTGCATTCACTAACATTATTATAATTTTGTCTGGAACTCTTTGATGGCAAGTACTAACCAACAGAAATAATACAATGAGAATAATAAATATGTCTAAATGAGAAGAAACTTAATGGGAATTGAAAGAATATGTTTTGGAAACATACAAATGAACTAAGAGTGAAAATGATTGATTAAAAGGGAAGTTTTATGACCTATCACTGTGAAGTGAAGCAAGGTAGGTGTTCTTATCACCAGGCTGAGGTTCTGATATTGACATGATTTAATAATGAATTCATATCAACAATTTTCTATTCTGGTATGGTCAGGATTTCACTTCTTTCTGTTGATAAAAAAGGGATACATGTCTAAGTGCCTTCCATTCCAGTTTTTTGTAATTATTATTTCTCTCTTGTTCAACTGGGGCCCCTTTGTTACATGCAAATTAGATCAGAAAAAGTGGAATTAAAATGGGCGGCTGGAGGAAAATGTATTAAAAAAGAATGAATGGTGAAAAGATAGATTAAAAGAAAAGCATTCATAGCTACCATAAGAATCCAAGTAACCTACTGAAGCAGATCTCTTGAAGGAAAGCAAAAGGAGACATTTATATGAAGATTAAAATGCCCATGAGTAAAAGAGTTTTGTGCCTTGGAATTAGTGATGAAAGCAGGGCAAGGAACTGTGTTTAGTATGCATTAACAGTTCAAACAGTCTTCTACATTAATCTTCTGTGTCAGGTAGTTTCCTGATACTGCATCTCCAGAGCAATCCTCTGCAGCATGAAGATATATACTCAGAAGGAAAACTACAACACAAAAAGGAATAGATCAGAAGGAAGGGAAGCCTAAAAAAAATCAAAACTCCCAAATACTCATGTGATAAAAGCATATAAGGCAGTAAATAATGAAAGGGAATATCAGACCCATCTTAGACTGATTTTTAAAAATATTTTCCCTTAATATGCCTGCAAAGCCTGAAGGAAGATTGAAAAAATAGATACGAGATCAATATTTAATTTCACAGAAGGACATACCTAGGCACAGGAAGTTTCTTCTTTAAGAGAGTTTGCAAAGCAGAAAAAAAAATCTACCATTGAAAAATACATCTACATCTCCTGTGACCTTCAGAGAAAAAAAAGGGAATTCTATTGCGGAGTTCTGCTTCTATTCAATAAAAGTACTTTTAAGTGATTTTGATTAATAAAATTGAAGTAAAACTCGGACTGTTTTGCCTGCTCCCCAAGGACAGCCTACTATAGCTGCATACACTTATGACAGTATTCCTCATCTATATGGGAATCAGGTGGAATTTCTTCCATTTAAGCATAGTGCTTGTTCACAAAATGGTTTCTTTCCCAATTTTATGGCAAGATACACCAATAGTTTCCTTAGTTTCAACAAAATCTCATGCTTAAAAAACGTTCAGTATGCAATACAGGGAAATAAAGTTACAGTTAAATTACTCTACAGAATTTTCTACTATTTCATAAGAAACATGTTTTAAAATGGACCCGGGTGATATATTTTTAAAGTCACTTCACATAAGAACACAGCTATAGGAGAGAAGCTGAGAATATTTTGGGTCCATTTATAGAATATTTTTTTGCTGAGACAAAAATGACTATGCATACTTGAAACACTGGAGTGAAATTAATATAAGTTAAATAAGTACAGAAGTAGAGTCCCAGAAACATTGCTGCAGGAGAAGGCAATGTAACTGCTGTATTGGCTTTTGCCCTTCTTCCAGAACCTAGTTGCTGAGGCATTGCGTAGGATATAGAAGACACGTTTAGTCTCCTTACTGTATCCAAATGTCTTGTTCTTCCCCTCACAGAAAAGTTCTGTGAGTGTGGAGTATGGACTGAAACAGATATAGATACTATAAACTGGATCCTTGCTGTGAAAGAATCTGTGATAGAGGGGTTTTGAACCACGATCTGACATGTTGCACAAGAATGTCCCCGAACCATTGCCCTAATTCCCTTTTTGTTTTCATCAATAAATATTTAACAAGTACTTACTATGCACAAAATATATAATAAGAATATAAGAAAACTATAATCTTGGGGGAAAAAAGAAAATATCTTCTGAGTTTTGAGATGAACCAGCTTCTTTAATTGTTTTTGTTCAGGAACATGTTGAAAAATCATTTATTAGTATGCAAGTCCTAATCAAAAGGTACAATTTCTTTTAATATTATGAGTGAGATTGTACTATGAATGCAAAAGACAAACAAGCAAAATGTAGTATTCTCTGTTTTAGCTCCACTAGAAAAAGATGATGGAGTTTTGCACCTTAATGATTTAGCTCAGACCCAAAGAATACCTCAGGAGCAGTGGAAGCTGTTGATTGAAGAGTGCTGAGCTGTCATGTGGTTCTTGAGATATGTTAATCTGTGTTCAGCTAAGTGGTAGGATATATAATGATGTATCTTTGGTTCTACTACTCACCGTCTTGCAACTTCTGCTTGAGTCTTTCAGGACTGGGCATCTCCTTACCCAGCAAAAATACGTAAAATTAATACGCTACATACTTTCCCATCCATTCCTTCTGGAGTTGGAAAAAAATCTTTTGTCATTCTCAGCATTTTGCAGGACTTGGCCTTGAATGCAGAATGTGGCCCTTTGGTGTCCTACTGAAATAATGTAGATTGTGAGTTTGATAAATGTGCTGAATGGGACTGTATACCTAGTGAAGTATATTTTGAATATTCGTCCCAAAAATGTCATATATAAATAGAACTACTTTAAAATATTGCAGGCATCTGGTTTTGTAGAAGATGTTTGTGCCTTTCTGTTTTCTTGTATGTTAAAAAGTCAATTATTGCAAACTGTCTCTGCAATTTCTGGATTATTACCCATTTTTCCTTAAGCAAAAAATATCCTTGTTCAGCAATTGCTTAATGTATAATCTGGTTCGTCTACATCTGTAATGCTTTCAGGAGATTTGAAGTATCTGTTGCCATACCATTAATTATTTTTACTATGTCAGAAGTTGTTTATTTTACTGCGTACAGAAGATGTTCCCATTTTAGTGTGTGAACAGGATTGAGTTGTTCTCTAGAATAAGAGCAGCTTTGGTATCTGGTAATGATATTAATGAGTATATATTGGGAATTTACTGAAGAGTTTACTAAATCTTTGTATAGAGTTTAACAGTCAAGGACATTCAGAAGATATAGTGGTGACCTATCAGACCTATCAATCATAGAATCATATGGAGTTGGAAGGGACCTCTGGAGATCATCTAGTCCAACCCCCCTGCCAAAACGGGTCCGCCTAGAGCAGGCCGCCCAGGAACCTGTCCAGGCAGGTTTTGAATGTCTCCAGAGAAGGAGACTCCATCACCTCTCTGAGCAGCCTGTTCCAGTGCTCTACCACTCTCACAGTAAAAAAGCTCCTCCTCACGTTTAGGTGGAACTTCTTATGTTCAAGTTTGTGCCCATTTCCTCTTGTCCTGTCACTG
>VXAK01016755.1:5958-32056 GCA_013399435.1 Arenaria interpres
TTTTTTTCTTAGATAAATATTTATGCTTAGTGTAAACATTCTGTGAATGAAGTTGATGCTTCCGTGGAATATATTAATATATTACTGTATATCCACATTTTCATGGAATGGTACAGTGGGAGACTGAGCGAACACTCTTCTGGCAACTTAGTGGAACAACTGAAAGGCTTTTGCATGCTTGCTTCTTTAAGCTGCTTTTTTCTTTAGTGAATACAGTAGTTTATATTTGATGAAAAGAAAAAGTAACCATCACCATTTACTCACAACTCCCAGGAGAACTGTTAACAAGCTATTAGGCTTCTTGTCAACGTTAACTAAATATAACACGTGCCAGACAATAGAACGGCTACCAAGGGATTATCCCCTTGCCCTTTGAGTATGGTGGATAGTAATCATTCGTCATTTGTAATCTCGTGTCCTTTTGCAGATCCCTAAAATATGTTGGAATATAATGTTTAAACAAATGTTGATGGAATGCTTGTCTTTTCCAATCAACTACGAATACATATAGTACGGTTTAAAGACGTTAAGAGTGTTGCGGTATGTCTGACCCCCTTTTCAGGAGTAGTATAGTATGTTAATGAGATCTGCTTCTATGTGATCCCTATCAATGGACGGTTTTTGAAAAACCTCTACTTAAGCAGTTAGTGTTATGGGTGTTTTATTTTTACTTTTTTTGACCCTTTAGGATCCCCATTCACTTGTAAAGTATACTTTTTTTTTTTTTATTTGGCCTAACGTTTTCTAGATGTAAAGCAAATGGTATTTTTAAAAAAAAAATAATCTAGAAATTCAATCCTTTATGCACCAAAGTTGGCTTTGAAAAGGAAAGTAAAATCATTTTCTTGCTTAATAAGCAAGAAGCCATGGATTTTTGTAACTGACAAATAGAGATGTGTCTAACCTGTTAGTCTTTGTATGGAGACAAAAATGTTGCATATAGATAATAGGACGTTGCTTGTAAATATTTCAGCAGATTTGTAATATATTTTTATATTATGAAATGTACTGTAGATGTTTTTCTAGAGGCATGAAAGTTAAAATGTATATATTACGGTAGAAATAATATTGAAGGATATTGTAATTCACTAGTGCTGCCAGAAGAATTGTTTAAAAAAAGCACCTTCCTTAACAATAAAAAAACCTTCTTTTACATACCTAAGGGACTATATACTACTGTTAATATCTGTTGTAAGAACAAAAATACATTGAACATCCTTCCCAGAAATCTTAGAGGGATGAATAGTACCCATAATTAATTCATGGCGCTCCTTTCTAATAGTGAACATGAAATTAGTTTTTTCCTTACTATTGGAAGGAACTAATATGTAAAATTTGTATGGATATATGCAGTCAAACTGCAGAGTTAGTCCTCCTTATTGGGGAGGAATTTACTACAGTGAAACTAATAACCAGCAGTTTTTACACTAAATTTTTATTAAATAGAATAAAACTTAAAGTAACCCTTTGGTTGCAGAAGCGAGCGTATCCTAATATAATACAAATGCATTCTGCATTGGTACTGACACGAGAGTCTTGCTTAGCTCCAATGGGTTAAAAATTTTACTTATATACACAAAAAAAAAATCTTATCAAACAAAATGAAGTGCAGATTAAAAGCACCACTAATATAAGATGTTCTGGAATGGTTGTTTAATAAGGGTATTATTCATAAAATCTGTAGTGATGTGACTTTATTTTTGAAAAAAATGCAGTGTTTTGGGGTTTGTGTTTTGTTTTTGTTTTTGTTTTTTTTTTTTGCTTAAGCACTTCACCTACTGCTTTTTCTGTACCTATAAAGTAATCCGTAATCTTTGTTTCTTTTTTTTGGATTTGTTATAAAATTGCCAAATAGAAGTGTTTCAGATATAGTTTGTATTTGTATTTTTTTAATTTTATTGCTTCATGAGTTTCTTGTAAGTCATTTATAATTGACAGATGATTGTAGACCTTGCCTGAGTATTTTTTCTAATAAAACAAAGCAAACAAACCTAATTAGCTTCAAAATTGTAACCTTTCAATGAAGTTTTCAAAGATAAATATAGAAATGCCACTATCTCTTTATTTCCTGTGTAAGCAGTAACACATACCTTTACGAAACGGGGAAGTCATGGATTCAAGTCATGTATTACTCATACAGACTGTGATGTTCTTTTCTTGGGTTTGAGAAAAATATAATCTAATGTTCTCATGATACAGCTTCTGCCTTGGAAGGAGAAATCAGTTTAAATTCAAAACGTCTGTGAACAAATGGATATATTGGAATTAATTAAACTTGCCATAGTAGTCAAAAGGTAAGCGGAGTTTTGGCTGGTTTTTACCTTGAATTATCGAAGTGTATTGCTAAAACTATGCTTGAAAGTGGCTTACGTTCTACAAAATACGTAACTACTCTGTGTTTTTTTATGTTTCAAGTGACAGGTCGTGTCTTTCTAAAGCTCAGCTTCAGGTTTTGTGTGTGTCCCCGGATGAATTTGTTTTGCTAGAGCACCAGCACATGGAACCGTCACAGCGTGCTGGGAGAATTGATCACTTTGTTCTGAAAAAAATCTTGCCGCTCTTATTCTTGAAAAGGGTTAATGAAATAATTACTCCCTCCCCTTTTGAGTAGTTCCACGTCCTTTCTTTTGGGATGTAACATATAGAGGTTTCCCTTTGTCTTTCTCAAGAACATTCTTTTTAATAGTGTTTACAAATACCTACACAATGCATTCCCTCCCAGGCGGTGTGTTTATTTGCTTTGTAGAGAAATGTCACCAAGACAAACCTGTAGTTGGTTTGACACTTTGCTGCGGTCTCTTTGCAGGCTGCCTCAATGAGTAACTATATAAATATTCTAAATTTATACTTTTGTGATTAGAGATTCTGTATTAGCTTTAACACATTACAGAAGGTGAGCAAACGAAAATTACTCATTTTACAGGTGAAGTTAAATCGTGGGAAAGTACACTGGAGTGTGTATTCCATGAGGAGAGGCTGAGGGAGCTGGATGAGTTCAGGTTGAAAAAATACGCTTTGGGAAAACCTAGCAGCAGCCTTCCAGTACCTAAGAAGTTACTGAGAAGGTGGAGCCAAGCTCCTTAAAACTGCACAGCAGGAGGATGAGTCAGTGGTCATCAATTGAAATGGGAGGGTTTTTTCACTATGAGGATAGTCAAGCGTGGGATCAAATGGCTCCCAGAGATCCCAGAAATCTCTGTCCTTTAAGTTTTCAAGATCCAGACAAAGCTCTGAGCAACCTGGTCTGGATTCGGTGTTACTAGTCTTGTACCGAGCAGGAGGTTGGACCGGATACTCCCTTGGAGGTCCCTCCCAACATGAATTATTCTGTGTTTCTGTGATTCAAAACTAAGTCAGGAAGACGTCTGCGATGTTTAGATCCCGCTAGCAAATTGTGGGTATGTTCGTAGATCATGAGTAGAGGTGGAGCTGTTTGAATTGAAAACCAAGCAGTTCTTTTCTAAAACTTGTATTGCATAGAAGTTTCTCTGACTTACTGTGATTTTTCAGATTTTGGCTGAATTGCATAACACGCAACACTATGTTTTTCTTGCTTTCTGTGTTCTATTAAGTAATAAGTAGTTTCCAATTTAAATCACGTATTAAATCTGGACCAGCTTCATTTGGGAACATATAGATTACTTATGTTTAAATCTGCATTGTTTTTAATAATAGGAATTTAAGTGGTTGATTTCTGTTCCTTTCAGCTTTTCAGTGCAGCATGTGAATTGATTATCAGAGAAAATCAGTCGTATTTAATACTTCTGAAATTGATTTATCCTCACTTAATGCTTTCTTGCTGTGACACTTTAAACTTGCGTATGAACGTACCGTAAGTATTTCTCTCGTCACATTAATGTACGAAAAGTAAAACAGAAAACAAATAACCTCCTTGGGAAAGCTGGCTTTTAAAAAAGCAGCTGAATCTATTGTTTCTCGTGGTCATTTTCTGTAAGTTATTCTGTGAATGGCTCCTAAGTGAACATGGCTCTGAAAGTAAAATAAACAGTTTGATCCCTAAAACAAGATACTCTAAACAAAACATTCCAGCTGCTGAAGATGATCTTAACACTATGTAGATTTTCTTAAGTCAAGGTGCCCTTAGATCGCTTAGTTATCCTGGTGTTTACTTATTCCAAGCAAAGAATACTCTTTGTAAACTATATTGCTCCAACTTTTAATAAAAATTTCTCAATTACATATTTTGAGGGGGGAAAAAAGCCCCACCTGCGCTCCTGTTTTCAGCAATACAATGGGGAAAAATATTTTAAGAATGCCTGTCTGTTCATGTCTTTTCAGTAAGGCCCCTTCTAAAATTCTGTGTGCTTGCAATTATATAAACCAAACGGAGACCATGAGAATGAATGCTCATATTAATACAGCTGTAGTCGGGCTATAATGAGAAGAATACGTATAAATACTAGAGGCTAATTGCTCAAAGTTGTGTTTTTATGAGAAGTATTACAGCGTTGAAGGGCTTCACTGTTGTAATCTCTATTATAATTTTGTTTTCTAATGTAGGATGGACTAAAATATAACCAAGAATAAAACCTAATACTCCTAGAAGATTAAGATTTTCAACCATCTCTTCTTTTTCTCGGAGTATGGCTGACAAACTAGAAAAAATAAATACATTTAGTTATGCTGTCAAATCTCAGGTTATCTCCTGGAGGGGGTAAGGCAAGAGAGGTTAATATTTTGTGTTTCCTGGAACCAGTGTTCTCCTTTAGACAGGAGCTGTGAATTTATTCCTTCAGGTAGGAAACTGTGGGGATGAGCAGAGGCCAGTGTTGCAACCTTTGTTTTTAGATTTTAACTGGAAATGGCAATTCTGAGAATTTGCTTTCCTACTGTATTGCAGGACTTTTCCTTCCAGTGAAAAATTGTCCCCAGAATATATGTCCTTCTGTTTTATTTTTTATACTACAGTATACAGTACTCTGTACAATAATCTACAGAGTAGGTACATTTGGGGTTTGATGTAGCTTTATCGAAATCCCCTGTAATCACTGCTTTGTGTTTTTTCTTCATTTTAATGAAGCGTATAGTTGGAATACTGTTGTCTGCCTCTTAACGCTTTGTAATCCTTAAAAAAATTCACCAACTTTATGTTTTCTGTCCAGTACTTTCCATGTTAATCCATTTACACTGTGTTACAGCGTGCAGTAGTACAAGTATAGAGGTGGACCAAAGTAAAGTTCAACAGGCACCCATAATTCTCGTGTGCCCTAATTTTTGAAAGCTTGTTTTGCAGCCTGGTCTTAAACTACTTTTATCTGTAATTTCTTAAATGATTGAAAAATACATGCTAATTCCAGGAGTGATTAGCGGAGTTGGGAGTTATCTGTTGATAGCTCACTATCACGATAGATCACGAGGCTCACTGTGCTGAGTTGTCCTGTTGGAGGTAATGGAGTAACTCGGACCAGTAGTGGATGTCATCTTTCATGTCGCTGGAGGTGTTCAAAAGAAGGGTTGACATGGTCCTCAGGAATATGGCTTAGTGATTTTTTTACTGCTTATTTCTTATTTATTTTTTTTGTCAGAGTTAGGTTGATGGTTGGACTGGATGATCTTTAAGGTCCCTTCCAACCTAGACGATTCTGTGATTCTATGTGGTTCTATGTCAACTTTGAACAAGAGGGGAAGGAGATGCTGCTTCTGCGATTGGTATCTGTTGAACCTTGAGAGTTAGTAATACTGTGCTCAGTTCTAGGCTGGAAGGAACTGTGATCTAGAGATCTGATGTCCTGTGCTTAATTTTTTTTTTCTGCTTTCCAATATTTTAAGGCAAAATAGAAAAGCAATGTTCTGATGTAGCTTATTGTTCTGATCCGGTCCTGTTTTACTGTCAGCCGTACATCAAGTTTCTCGTATTTATTTCCCCTTCTCGCTCATGTACATACTTGCACTTCAATCTCTGATTCCTTTCTAGAGAAGAGTTAAAATCAAGGTGTCTTTGATGTGTAACTTACGTCAGACTGAGGAAATGTAGTTCTAAGTGTAAAGAGAATAAAATTATGTTGATTGCATACTAAAAGTGGGTTGTTTGTTGACAGCCAGTTAGGGAGGGTAAATTCCATTTTTGTGAAGATTAATGCGCTGTGATTTATGCTACATTTTTTTTTTTTTATTAATTCTAAAAATGGCCCTTTTCACTCGTGTAAATCCTCCTCGGTAGTAGAGCACGAATAGTAGGTAATATGATATATCTGTTTACTTCATCCCGGATGAGAGATAATTGCTGATCAGCAGACCCTTGGGTTGGCTTGCTTACAGAAGATTTGAGTACTGTCTACTGGATGCTGTTCAAAGGTTTTGTCAAATTTTAATATCCTTTTGTCTTAGTACTTTGTTTGTAGTCTCACTGGAGGATAGAAGATTCCCCTATACATTTACTCTGAGGACCTGCCTCTGAAATGAGACGGCCCTTTTGAATTACAAAGGGAAGCAAGGAAACGTAGAGTCGGTGATGGTTTGTTGCTGGGGGTTTTTTTGGGGGGTGATTTTTTAATATTTTTTTTTACTTGAAAGTGTAGAGTTGCATTGTATTTAAGGAGAATGTTTACTGTATTAAGGAAATAGATGAATCTAAATGGAAATGTTCCATTTAATATAATACTTATGAGAACGCTGCTTTCAACAATGTCAAGCAAAAGGCTTGAAAGATATTTCACCCTAAGTTCCAGAGGGACTTACAAAGTACTTGACCGCTAGTAACACACGACAACTTGACAGTCAAAAGCTAATCACGTTATAGTACTAGACGTTTAATGCCTCTGACCCAACTTGGAGATCTCCAAGATCTCCTTTGCCTGAATGTCATTGCTCTGTTCTGTTTTTTGACTTGTCCCACCCATGTTATGTCTGAGCTCACGTAGCTCAGTGAGATCTGTACAGGCATATGGAGTCTGACCAGCGCATTGTTGAGCGTAGAACGACTTGATCGCAGATATTTGACTTGTCCACCTCAGTTCAAATCCTTTGTCTGAAACCCAGATTGTGAAATCGGGAGGAATGGAACATGATGTTGCTTATAATTCATTGAAGCCAAAATGCTCAACATGAGCCACTTAAACATGTCTAGGCACTGAAATATATGTTTGGATTTACATAACTTCAAGGCCAAAAAATTAGTAAATACGTAGTTTTGGGAGCAAAGCATTGGTATGTGAGATTAAAGACTGCCCTTAAGCAATAAAAGCAATTTAAACAGTTTTGATTTTAAATACTTTGTAACTTTTACTTTCTAGTGAATATGAGGCAGCGGCTTGGACCCTGCTTGCTTTTTCTTTCTTCATGTCATAAATATTCTCTCCTAGAGCATGGAAAAGATGTCAATCACACTTAAAACAGTGTTTATTGCACAGCAGATGTGTGCATACAGCGACTGTAGCTGAAAGCCAAAGTATTTAATTAGCAGTTGCCTGCAGCTGGATTCTTTCTTTTTAAACAAGTGGGGAGGTGGGGAAACATAAAAGGATGTCAGGAGACATTCTGCTGACAGTGAGCAAGTTCATGTGTAATTACTTATTAAAAACGTTGCTCTGCCTCCATACTCAAAGAGCCATCATGTGGCATTTTTCATTACGCTATGAATTTCGTGTCCTCGCTGACCAGATACATGTGCTGCCTCGTTCAAAGAACATTTGATTGGCTTGCATAGGCTTTAAAAAGGAGAATAATAGATAAGATTTTTTTCTTTTTTTTTTAATAATCTTGTGCTCATCTGTTAGTGTCATTGTAGCTGTTTTTTTCTACAGTCGGGGAGGGTTTGCCATTGATTTGAAGGCTGGGGATTTTTGGTACAGTCAGATCTCGGAGTCTGGAAATACCTTCCTCATGGGGAAATCAGTCCGGATTCGCTTGTTCACGGGTTACACACGTAGACTCTCAAGTTGTAACATGGGCTGCGGAGGTCAAGTGTACCGTGGCAGTCATCTTTTCTTTGCGCATTTTACTTCTCATCAACTGGTCAGTAATAGCTTTTAAAATGAACAGATGAGAATAAAAGTTGAACGTATGCTGTAAAAAATTTCAAAGAGCTGGTTTTGGGGTGAAATGTGGCCTTTGACTTAAATTCTGTAGTTTCTTTATATTGTTTTTTGGAAGTTAATTATTGCAAAGTGCAAAACAAAGCTTTATCTCAGATAATGCCTCATCTGAGTGATATACTACAAGCTGTACGAACTGCACATTGTGGTTTCTGATGTATTTATCTCCTTGGAATCCTCTTCTTTCTTTTTTTTTTCCTTGGCTAATATATTTGTTAATTTTAATCTTAGAAGGTATTTCATAATTTAATGACCATTACGTGCGTTCCAGTGGGAGCTGGTTTCAGCGATAGAAGGAAGATGTCGAGATATTATAAGCTGGAAAGTAGTTAAGTAGATGTCAAGACATGCGGCCACACACCATATAGATGACGGAAAGAATAAATGATGTTTCTGTACCATCCCGCTGTCTCCGAGATGCTGGGAACCCACACATCACCGTATGCATTTCCACTCTAGGTACGTTTTAGGGACATAATTTAATTCCATAGCAATCTGTAACCAAGAGGTGGCAGCAATCTACCACACTATCACTATGCATAAATGTAATATATCACTCAGTAGTGATATTACTTAAGGTGGTTACTTTTCTAAACCGGTCTCCTTACATACAATTTGTTGTCTTTGGTGATACAGAATGGAACGACGTGTTATTGTTTTAACAGCTCTCCTAACTGTCTTACTGGTTGGTCTGTATCTCTCAGATATTGCCGAGAAGAATAGAAACTGCTTTCACTTTTATTAAAACTGGCTAATAAAAGTTTAAAGTAATTTAAAGAAATGTTTTATTTTATTACCCAACTAACAAAAAGATTGAGCATTATCAAATTCTGTAGAATGTGGCTGGGTAACTATGGTGCTTGGTCACTTTCTTCTCTAAGTGCTTTTTCTTTGCTGGTGGTGCCCAGGATTGCACTTTTGACCTCTTGATTGTTTTCATAAAGGTTTGTGACAGGAAATATGTTTATGGAATTTTGTATTTATTGTCTATGTAAGTTACATATCAAACTTTCTTAAAGTTCCTATCAATTGTAAAAGCTTTCAGATTAGTATTCACGTCAAGAGATTAGTTAAAAATGCTGCTAGAATCAGGATTGTGGTTTCTTTTATATCTGACTAGTTCTTTCAGAGGGAAAACAAAATTTATGTCTGTAAAATGAGTAGCCACGTACAAGGCAGGGTTAAAGCAAACTTCCTAAACTCAGGGCTGCACTTGACCTTAGGATTGTCAAATAGCGGCATTGAAATGATGGCAGCAAGATGTATCAAACCTCCTTCTGTGCTGGTATTTATACAACTTCTCTGAAGAAAACACTTTTTCCAAGAAGTGGTGTTGGGTAGTTTGTGTTCTACTGTATTTCTTCAGTGGTGCGAGGTCTCTGATGGCTTTTGGTGCCCCAGAACTTCGCTGTGCATCTACTGTTTTGCACTAATCATCAGGTAACCTTTATCCTCTAGGGAGTTACAGATGATGCAACGTAGTTCTGTTCCCAGTAAGAAAGGGAATTTCTTTACATCCAAGAGTGGTGCAAGATAATGCAGTAAACGGCTGTCTTTCTTGCTCATGCTTAAACTCTGAAACTTTAAGCTGGCATCTCAGAAACTGTTTTGTGTGGCCAGATGTGGAAGAAGAACACAGCGGTGGATGGGCTGTGCTCCACATCTAGCCCAAGAGTTGCAGGACCTGAGTCTTAACCTCATGCCAAATCTTCTGGTTGCAGCCCTCTTTCCTTCATTCAGCAGTTGTCTGGAAAGCTTCTCATCACCCTCTCAGGAGCTTTCTAGGGGTTCTGATAATGCCATTGTCAAATTTCTGGTGTGCTGTACTCAGGGTTATAGTTTTAAGCTCTTTGCAATCTCAGGTAGAGATCAATACGTTGTGTACGCTTGGGTCATACTTTCCAGTTTCAAATCACAGTGATGAAGACTAAAAATATGCAAGTAGATCAATGGCAGTTAAGTCTGACAAGACGATCCCTTGACCTAGACTTAAATCTCACTATTGCTGTGGCAAGGATTTGCAAAGAGAAGGTTGTGAGATGGCAGTTTCTTATGCAGCCTCTTTTCTCTGTTTCTGCAGATCCAGTTCTTTCTTTGATGGTGAGTAAACATGAGTTTGCATTATTTTGGCAAACATTTCAGCTATGTAAGAATTTGTGGAGCCAAATTCAGCGTTCAACTCAGTAGTCATCCAAAATGGATGCAAAATACTGCCAAAGCAGAAGTATAGAATTTATATACTTGTTCTGCCATGATGTGAAAGGCAATGGATGATTAACTGAATGAAACTAGAAATAATAATGGGATAGTGGGAAATGAGTCACAGTTGAAATTGGATTTGGATGCTTTTGGGGATTTTTTTCCAGTGATTTAAAGGTTGTTTTCTGTTGTGGTGTGGTATTTTGTTTTTTTTTTTTTTTTAACTCGGCCACATCTGTTTGTGCAAAGTAAGTTGTTTTCTAATGGTCCAGGTGGTTTTGACTTCTTGTTAGTGTTAGCAAGGTGGTCATCAAAAGTTACAGAAGAAATCAGATTGTCTTTTTTTGGCACCCATGATGCAAGTTGTTTTTTCTATTTCCACAAATCAGTCAGCGTCCTTGTCAAAGCACAAGGTGCATTTGCTCTCTGGTGGTTCCCCTCCCTGCTCTCAACAGTAGTGGCATCATCAAATGATCTTTGGGTTTTAAAACCCTAGTTTTCATAGCTCGGGCTGCTATTTATTGTGTATCCCTGAAGTACCTCCTGAATGTAAGGACACAAGCAAACACTGAATAATTAAGTCATTCATTGGGTGTGTATCACAAAGCCTAATAATGTCTCTTATAAGTGGTGATTTGAGTTGTAGTTAAGTGTGTTTCCACGGTCCTTAACTATGTTTTCGGTGAGGTACTGTGGACTTCCTAGTGAGATCCTTTGTGTTGTAGTTTGCACAGCTAAAAGGAGCACAGTATTCCTATTATTTTTTTCCCTTTAACAAACAAATCCGGTGGTTGATGTGTGATGTACACATGACAATAATCTGGCAAGTGGTGGCGGGTATGTCACTAGATACTGGCTGTCTATTTAGGAAAGGTTCAAACTTTCATGGAGCTTAGGAAACTGTCTTGAAATTACAAATCAGTTATTGGTGTCTTTTTTTTTTTTTTTCTGCATTGTCACCATTTGTTTTCAATTATGGATGACTTCTTCCAAAGCTGATTTCATTCCAAGCAGTGCCTAAGCATGAGGTCAGTGAGGAGAAATGATTGCTTGGGCAGGTTTTATCTTTCCAGTGGTTAATTTATCACTTCTGTAAATAAAAGGCAATCTGGGCTCTGCATTCTTTCTATTTCATTGTTAAACCCCTACCATGCCAAAGAGTAGAGATGGGCAAGATATTTTGCAGTCCTATATAGAACAAAATTGCCAAGTGATAATCCCGTTTTTATTTCAGATGGATGAGGTGATCCGTTTCGTATCCACCATAATTACAGTTTATGAAGCAGCCAACTCATTATGCAAACTGCCATCTGCACTTCGTCCGTTTCTTCTGCAATAAGGGGCAAAGTTTTAGCTGTCAGTTGTACAGATGATGTGTGTTTTGAGTGATTGTGTATTTTAAAAGTGAAAATCCAAAAGTCAACATGTCCTTCGATTCTTGCATGCGCTTTCTTCCTCTTTCCCCCTTTGGAAGATCAGTTGGCTTCAGTTTGGGGGGCGCTTTTTTTTTTTTTCCTGTTTTGCCACGAAATAAGCTGTGCTGTTTTTCAGAAAAGGGGCACCCACTGGACAGGAACCGGATGGTTTGCAGGTAAAAAGCACAAAAGGTGGCCTTACATTGCCAGTGTACTTCCATTCTGACTTTCCAAGGTGAGCACCACTAGATTTCTAGTGCTAAAGCATCATCTCCATCTGGAGGCTTTTCAGGGCAGGTATCTTTGGTTTCAAACCAGTTTTTACCAAGGAGTGACTAGAGAAACTGCTATGTTATTCAAAGGCAGAGGTATAAAATGTATCTTCTGTGTCATACGAGATCATCTTAACTATTCAGGTTAACCTAATCCTACCTGAAGTAAATTAAAGTTTAGTCACCTGAATAATTTGCAATAAATTGCTGGAATGGTAGTCTCTAAAGATGGAAATCTTTTCCCAGAGCATCTGGATCTGGAAGATCCAGGAGGTTTTTTTGCCCAAAAACTTACACTGGCATAAGATATGAATTCTTTGTAGTAACTTTTCTTCAGTGACACCAGGGGTTTTCTTCAGCTAGATGTATGTTAGAAAAGAACATCAAACCAGATGGAAAAAGAACTGGGATAAATGTGCCTTTGTCCTTACAAAGGTGAGTCCTTTGTAGGTGAGTCTAACTTGTGTTTTACTGGTAAAACTTTTGTGCAGGCAAGCTCTTGTTTTCTCACTGTAATGATGGCTTATTGTTCAAATGTATTAAATTATACAGTATTGGAAGTCTGTGAGCCAGATACTGTAAATTTTTCAAAAACAAAGGACACTTTTAAGGGGGGAAACGGGAAAGAGCTGGAGCCTGAAGAAGCCTCGGTATCATCACTGAGGGGGAAAATGTGCCCACAAACCATATTAAAATGGCAGACTATTTTCCTCTTAATACCTCAATGTACCTCTTATTTGTCCTACTAGGTACGGGACTCTTAGTTACCTCTGTATGAACTTGTGGGTTCTGTCATGATGGGTCTTTTTTGCTGCTTTAATACCGTTAGATACATGACCCCAAATGACCTTGTTCTTCTGGACCTGTTCACTATTATTAGCAAGATGCCATGAGAAAGAGAGGGGCTGATGCATTAAGCGAGTCTTTCAGTAAACACGGGTTATCGGAAAGTCCTGTTTTAGCAGCAGAGAGTACAGCGTGTCTGGGACTGATGCTTGAGTTAGCTGTATTAGTATTTCTAAATTAACAAAATATTCACTGTCTTAATACCCTTTTTATCAGGCAGCTGCCTCTGAGATGATTATGTGAAAGGAAAAATTTGTCAGTTTTCGTCAGCACAGGCTTTTGTTTTCCAGCCCTGAGACACTGATAGATTAACTAGTCTGACTCAGAACTGTGTGTGTGTGTGAATGACCGACAGCCGGCTCTAACGCAGGAGTAAGGGTAGGTTTAGTGGTGATCAGCAGGCTGCTGGTAATTATAACACAGCAATAAAGGAGAACAGGCTGAACAGGCTGGAGAGCTGGGCAGAGAAGAACCTGATGAGGTTCAACAAGGGCAAACGTAGGGTCCCACACCTGAGGAGGAAGAACCCCAGGCACCAGTATAGGATAGGGGTGGATCTTCTGGAAAGCACTACTGAGGAGAAGGATCTGGGGGTCCTGGTGGACAGTCAACTCTCCATGAGCCAGCAATGTGCCCTTGTGGCCAAGAGGCCAATGGGATCCTGGGCTGCGTAGGGAAGAGTGTGGCCAGGAGGTGGAGGGAGGTCATTCTCCCCCTCTGCTCTGCACTGGGGAGGCCACAACTGGAATCCTGCCTCCAGTTCTGGGCTCCCCAGTTCAAGAGAGACAGGGAACTGCTGGAGAGAGTCCAGCGTAGGGCAACAGAGGTGATGGAGGGATTGGAGAACCTCCCTGATGAGGAAAGGCTGAGAGAGCTGGGGCTCTTTAGCCTGGAGAAGAGAAGGCTGAGGGGAGACCTTATCTGTGTTTACAAGTATCTAAAGGGTGGGTTGAAGGAGGATGGAGCCGGACTCTTTTCAGTGGTTCCCAGTGACAGGATGAGGGGCAACGGGCACAAACTGGAACATGGGAAGTTCCACTCCAATGTGAGGAAGAACTTCTTTGGGGTGAGGGTGGCAGAGCCCTGGAAGAGGCTGCCCAGGGAGGGTGTGGAGTCCCCTTCTCTGGAGATCTTCAAGCCCCTCCTGGATGCTCCTGAGTGATGTGCTCTGGGCAACCCTGCTTTGGCAGGGGGGTTGGACTGGATGGTCTCTAGAGGTCCCTTCCAACTCTGACAATTCCGTGATTCCGTAATAAAATCTGAGATGTTAGAAATTGCATCCACCTGTAGTATATGGCCACAAATCACAAGGTCAAATAAGGTTTGAAACCAGGTTACTGAAGAGCTAGTTACAGAATCTACGTTTAAACATGCTGTTAGTTCTGTGATAAATGTCTCTCCCTCTGAATGGTACTTGTCGCCCTGCTTGCACTGACAACGTATATATGCTGAGCACGCGCTTCCTGGGGTCTAGATTCTTAAAAATTGATGCAGTGCTCAGTGCCCAGACTGCAGATCAGAAAGCCCCAGGTTTCCTTTTCTGTCTTTTCATGAATCAGCGTGGGTACCAGAATCGGTCTAGCTGCTTGGCTGTGCTGGCTACTGCCTTCTGGTTCCTGCCCTGATGGGTCGAACTGGTGCTGAGAGCCACTTCTCGGACCTCAGCCGTTTCCGGGGGTTTGGTGTCTTCGTTGTTGTTGGACCCTAAGCTCTGTTGGGTAAACTTTTTTCTTTTTTTTTCCCCCTTTCAGGACTCACTCATTTCCAAAATACAGTTTCAGGCTTCACTGTAACCAGGAGTTTGGTGCTTAGCTGGACCTAATTAGTAACATGTTCTTCCGCTTACCTTCTCCGCGGGCCAGACGGTGCAGTCGTATTCGTGGTATATCTGTCTGATCAGAGGGTTGGGACAGTGTGTCTGTTAGGCTGCGTGTCCTTAATGGAAATTCCTTACACAATGTCATCAATTTACCTTGCCCTGCCATTTACTTCCCTTCACTCTTGCCTTCAAGTTTTGTTTCTTGTCCAGCGCACATCTTTAAAAGACTGAGGAGTCAGCAAAAATTGCTGCCCACTTTAAACTGCTTCTCTCCTTTGTTTAGTCTGAAGAAAAGAAATTCCTGCAGTAAGGGTGAGTGGGTTTGAAAATGCAGTCAAATTAATCGTGCCTACATGCAGTTCATACAGCTATTTCATATTTTGTATCGTATCTTATAACAAAAATCAAGCTGTGTAATTGGTCATTTTATTCTAAACACAATATAAAGACCTATGTACAGGATATTTCATGAAGCAGATGAAATATGAGGTTGGCTGTAGTTAGATGTCACCTCAATGTCTTTTGAAGCCATAAGCTAAACTGAGGAGAGTGTTTTCAGGTAGGTGGTTTTCATCGTCCCCCAATGAAATTACATTATGCCTTATTAAAACTGAATATCAGATGTGCTTTAATATACTACTGGGATTTCCAAAAGAGCCGTAAATCCTTAAAACTGCTAAAAAGTCAAGCTGCCTATGTGTGTCTCCAGCTTTATTTTGCAATATAAGATAGTTGATAGAATAGAGAACAGGATATGCTATATGTTCTGTATTTTTTTTTTTTCATATAATATTAAACATATATGTATGATACATGCAGAATGTATATGCACTGTGCTTACTGTACTGTGACATTTTGGTTGATAACAGTATATTATGTATGTCATAATACGGAAAAATTTTGTAGAAACATCAGTAAGTTAAAAATTGGAGTTAAAATTGCGCACTGCAGGAGGCTCAGCTGTGCTGCAAAGTAAAAACATATTTGACTTCCATATTTCTTATTGATTTATTAGGGATTTGGGGTTTTTTGTTAGGTTGTTCTTTTTGTTTTTTAAGACAGTAGTTTAGCGTAAACATCTTACGTACCACGGGTGCTGTTAGGACATGTTTATTCCTAAGTATGGTAAAATTAAAGGTAGCAGTGTAACGTGGTGTTTTCACAAATGTTAGTCAATGGCTGCCTAATTTGTTGTGAAGCCTCTTGCATGAAAAGCTCACTTACTTAAGTTTTCCTTTCTTCATCTGTCTGCTTGGTTCCTTTAGCATAGCTACAAGATGTAATTGTGTGTCAGACTGCTCAACCCCATCCTAGGTGTAACGCTTACTGATTAGAGTCCATGTTTTTCCTGATTTCTCCGTTTCCAGTGCAAAAGCATAAAGCCGTTGTTCTGTGAGAAGGAGCAAGATTAATGCTTTTAAATTAAAGAGATGGCAAGATGTGATATCTTGGTTAGAAAGCGCATATTTTGTCTGGTGGAGTACCGAAAGTTTGGTTTTTATGGTGTTGAGGACGGATGAACCCCAACCCAAAGAGCGTGTTTTCTCAAAGGCACTTGAGACCTGGTCTGGAACAAGGTCTTTGCATAGACCAGTGTCTGTTGAGCGGTAGAGGATTACGTGAGTGGGGAAGGTGAGGTAGTGCACGTGTGGAAGGGGAGATAGAAGTGAGATTCCTCGGCATTATCTCTCTGGTGGATGACAAGATTAAGCAGCTGAAAAAAGAATCTTAATGGTCAATAGAGAAGGTTGCCTTCGGACTAGTGGTACAGGTGTAAATGCGTAATTGGCAGTCGCGTGGTGTTTCGTCTCACATGAGCTCATGTAAGAGGTGAGTCGTATGTAACCCTGAGGGCTGCTGTTATAAATCCCACTTAATTTGCCAAGTCAAGCTCCGAATATTAAATCTGTTTTTCCTAGTTTATCTGAATAAATTTAATCCCTCTTGTGCGACACATTGAGATTTGGGTTTGGTTTATGATGTTACAAACAATTTTTAGCCATGTGCTCTGGTAGTGGGAGGTGAGCTTGTAGTCCTGCAATGTTAAATTCTCTCCAGTAAAGCTTTGTAATTAGAACTAAAAGAAGGATGCTACCAGCTTTGTTCCTAAAATGACACATGATTATTTTTTTTTTCTCTTTTAATGTATTTCCAGGTATAAGCGAGACACTCGGTGGAGTAAACACCGAGCATTTAGGATGCTAGTTATGTTGTAGGCTTTGGGAACAGGGTGTGGTATAGTTCCCAAGAAGAATAGCATGCAGCTATAGGCACGGTCTTTAGGTGTGAGTGTTTGTTCTGTACGTGTCGTGGGGATGCTCTGACTTTGTGCTGTCGAATTGCAGCTGGAGGTTATTCTAGGGAGAATTACAAGCCCCTTGAACAAATAACGGTGATGGGGAAATGCGAAAGTGCTACCTGCAGCCCTGAGGCTAAGATAAAAGAATGGGGTCACTGCAGCTTTTGGCACTTCCCCTCAGCAACAGCCATTTTTCTGGAAAGTGTGTGTCAGCGGGAGACAGAAGGGGTCTCGTGAAATTTTATCTTTCTTTTACAGAGGATGCCAGCTGCTTGACGCTTGGCAAATCTGGAGTCGTTGAGGTTCTGTAGTGGGGGGCAGGAGACTGTCCCAGCCAATATTATCGTAGGCTTGGATTTTCAAAAAAGTGGGGGGGACGGAAAGTGCCAAAATGAATCAAAATGCACTGGGGTATGGAGTGCCCAAAGCAAGTTTAATTTTTAAATGGCTTCTTTCATTCAGCTCCCTCCTTCTTGAGCACTTAATTTGCTTTTATGCTTGTTGATACTCTGTTTCTTTTTCCTATCTTTTTGGGAACTGTGTTCAGTTTTCACAAGCATGATTTAGTGTTTTCCACTGTCCTGAAAGAGAGACTGGTTTAGGAATTGGACCACCCAAGTGTGGACTATTATGTCAAATAAGATGGTGCGGGAGGTCTGGGCTTGCTGCTTTTATTTATTTATTTATAGCTTTGGAGGTGAGTATAGTTCCCAGGAGATTGCCAAAGCTCAGTGGAATGGGGAGTTTATTTCAATTCACCTCCAGCTAATGGATGCAAGCCCAAGAGCTTCAGTTGCTTTTGATCCAACTGTGACTCCAGTTGTTTTTCTTTCAGTCTAGGAATTTTTTTAAAGCAGTTCTATGACAATGGTACCTCTGTTTCATTCTAACAGGACATGCCAATAATTCCATTCTTCAGATGCACGAAAAAGGCTTTTCAAGAAAAATAGTTATTCAAGCAGAAGTCAGCGTGGATCTCCTGGTAGGTGTGCAGGAGCCCCAACTGCAGTGGTATCGTAGTCCTCTGAATATTGACATCCTTTGGAGTGTGTGTGTCTCCCTGTGCTTCTGTTCAGGATCTGTGACCTTATATTGAGTTTGATCGTAGCACTCTTGACAACAAGGTGGAAGCTGGAGAGTCTCTTGTCTGCTGCTATTTGTTTCATCCTCAAACTTCTTCTGAATTTTTTTTGCTTGTGCTTTTTCTAAACTCCAGCTGCTCAAAAAAACCCCAGAGGGGAGCAGAGAATGAAGTACTATTTATACTAGGGACGGGTAGGATGGATTTACATCCACCCAACTTAAACTCTATTCATTGTGCAAAGGCTGTCATCACCTTAGACACAGGACACCCCTCCTGTCTTAGAAAAGGAGTCATCCATGACAAGCAGTCAATCTGGTTAGTTACTAAACTGCACCTAAAAATTGTGTTGTAAGGCTCAGAATAGCATATCTGGTAGCAATCAAATTCCACCGAGGCTCACGTAAGATCAGAAGAGAAGCTCAACCAAATCATTACATTCTCCTCTGTACCACTTCCCAAGCTAACCAGCAGTTTCCACGCTAGTTCTCTGCTGGAAGATAAAGGTCCTATAATCCTGTTTGTGCTACGACAGTGTCTAGAGAAAAGGCAAATATTTGTAAAAATGCTACAATGAACAATGACTCCAACTTGTAGCTACAACAGTCACCCGGGGAGCAATCAGGTACCTAAATATAGGCATTTGGTATGCTTTGTAAACTATAGGATATTTGCAGAGAGCTGGCAGAGATTATGCACAGCCTACAGTAGACCTTTCTCCTATGGCAATAACTGCAAACCAAGCAACGATGCCTAGATGTCAAGCAACGTCAAGCTGCGATGTCTAGAATTTCATGAGACGCATAAATTTTGTCACCTAAAATACTCCCCTGATAACATCTAGGGTTGAAAGGGAAAAAGACAGTTGAAGATGAAGGAGTACCCTTCTAGGGACAGAGCCCTTGCTAGTCTGATGAATTGAGATGTTTCCCTCATTGAAAAACTTGAGGGCAATACTGAAAGCATTGTCTTAATGCTGTCAAGTATTGATCCTCAAGAGGATATAGAATAGGTATTTTACCTATCAATTCCCAAGTGAGGAATGGTCATTCTTTCTTTCTCTTGTTTCTGCTCCTTGTATGCTAATTTCTTTCCAAAGGCAATAGGTTTAATGTCAGATGTTTGAGAAGCCCATTAAGGTCCTGCCAGAGCTGATCTGGAGACATTACCTGTTCTCCTTCATGTGGGAAGAAGTTGTAGCCAGTTGTACTCTACTACCTTCTTTATTCCATGCTCTTGAGGAGTCTAGTTCCTTTCCCTCTGCATTTTAAAGATGTTACCCTCAAAACTGGCTATTTTGCTTCGTTTCAGAGAGAGGCTCCACAGGAGGCAATTGATTAGGTGTATATGTGTTTGTATGTATATAAATTTATACACCTTATATATGACTGAAGATACGTACGTAAAGGGGAAACTTCATGTCACGTATCTTCAGGACTGTTTTTCAACTCTCAGCTTGCAGGAACTGCATATACTTTTACAATGACACAGCTGAGACTTACCAGAGAGCAAAATGATTACAATATATATGTCTATCTGCATCTACATAGCAGGTAGTTAGCGGCATATTACAGTATGAAAATAAGTCTCGCCTCTGGTGAATTTGTGTCCTCAGCCTGTTTGTGTCTCAGGTGGTGTCTAAATTGAGAAGATGACACTTCTCTAACCTGTTACAGTTCCTTCACTGTTCATTCACCAGATATCCTTCCAAAAGAAACCAATATGTGGGGAGGAACAAGGGGAGGGGAATTAATGCATACTTGGACCTTGGCTCTCCAAGAGTCGGTAAGACTTGTGAATTTGCCCAGACCTGAGCAATAGGAACCACCCTGCTCAACCCATGGTTTAAAAACATTCTCAGGAATCTACAATAAGTTAATGCTTGTTCTGTTGTGTGAGGGAATTGCACAATTATTTTTTTTCTTCTCAAAACGGCAACAACAACAACAAAATCAGCTGAGAATCCTTTATTCCTATTACAGCCATTATCTAAAGTAATACTCTCAGATGTGACTAACAATCTGATCTTTTCCAACCTTACTAGTCCATCTGCTTATCGGACTTCAGGATTTGTAAGGAGTAGAGCTTGGACTTTGGTTATTCTTTTCCAAAGTGTCTCATTGATGAGAAGGTATAAGAACAATCTGATGGTCCTTGTGGCACGAAATAATGCTACTGAATGTAGCACCTCAACGTTGCCGATGTCTAAAATGGCGTTGGCTTTTGTGACCGTTATGTCATGCAGGATGTTATGGGGCACCAACTGGAAAGCTTGTTCACTGCTGAAACTCTTGAATACTTTGACTGCTTTGGTCTTTTGTTTAACTCAGCGGAAGTATGTGTACTCAGCAAGTTCTGGTATGCAACCACTGATACCATGTCTACTGTCATTGGACACTGTCCAGAAATTTTAGAAACTTAATGTTCTTGATGACTTGTGAAACTCCCTCCGTCAGACTTGGACGGTGTTCTTGGTGTCCTTCTGTGAAGAACTGATATCAGATGTGTAGGCTGATACGTTGAGCAGCTCTGTGGAATGAAGCAATCTGTGCTGCTACATCAGATAATACATCTAGAATATTTCACCTCCCATCTGCATTTCACTGTGCAGGGCTCCCCTCAAGCTGAGGGACCTGTGACTTGCAGTGGGTTCCGTGCTGACTTCTCACTGAAGGAAGGATAAGTTACCTTGTAGTAAATTGTGACAGTTTGAGATGTTTCTGTTGTGGAACCAAGAATCTGCCTATGCTCTTGGACTTCCAGATACTGTGAAGTTCAATAAGAGGACCTCTAGAAGAGTGATGTTGCACCCTTGATGCCTCTGATGGGAGGAGACAGAGTGGGACATACGTTTGCCACATGATGGACCAAAGTTTTCGTCAGATTCTGGGCTTCCCCTGTGAGAGGGACAAACATTAGTGGTGAGATCTATGCCAACTGGTCACTCAATATTATTACTGGTAAGCTGAGTGACCTTTCTTTACTCTGCAAACACTTTGGGCATCATGTGTATTTTGATTTAGGAGTATTGGAGTTCAGAGACAATAGTAGCTCTTATGGGGTCTGTAGGATTTACTGACATTGTTGCAACTGGCTTGCAAAGCTGCTGTTATGCTAGTTCTCAGATATTTCTGGGATCACTGTCCTAGCTAGTGCCTATGCTTAATGCTGAGTTAGAAATTAGTAACACCTGAATATACAGAAGGCAGGAAAACGATGAAATGGAAGAAAATGTCGAGGGCCCAATCCTTCTAAGTCTAGGATGTAGGCCAATTTCAATGGGGGTCTTGTTTTGGTGAGCGAGGTGCTTGCAGGATCAAGTCCTAAGCTGTCCAAGAGCATGTGCAAAGCTTTGAAGAGGCACCGTTTTAAGCTGTTGGGTTCCAGAGAAGCAACATGATGTGTGATTGTGTTCCAGCCACTGATGCAAGCGTGGGTTACGAGGGAAAAACTGCCAACAGCACTTAGGGCGAGTACCTAGGCCTACAGCGTGTGAGGCAGAACAAACACCCCCTTCTTCCAAGCAAAACATGTCAATCAATTTAAACCTTTTTTTTTTTTTTTTTATAAACTATCCTTTTTCTTCAAATAATCTCCTAGGCAGGAGCTCAGGGCCACAATATGGGCTGGAGACACAGGGCACAAGCTATACCCTAAAGCAGTGTGGAGGAGCGATGGAGGTGGCAAGTGGGAAGGGCTGCTAAGACTTTGGAAAGCCTGTGCCTGGCTGGTGGTCCTGCTGCGGCCCTGGTATCGCCTGGCAGATGGTCTGGGACTGCTCTGCAGCTCCCCTTGGCTGACCTCAAGGTGAGGAGATGCCCGCCGGCCACAACTCCTGGTTTCAATCGCCTGAGTTTGACCCGGATCAACATTGCTTGTTTCAGCTCTGTCTCCGGTGTCCCAGATACATAAACCCTTTAAGTGCTGATTTGTAGAGGTCCTCTGAGCTCTAGCCAAATTCTGCTCTGATGTTTTGGGAATTGTAGAGTAACTGGAAACTTTGGAGAAGAGCTGCTTTTGCCATGACAAACTGGTGTTCAGAAAGATGAGTTTTATCAGTGTGGTTAACTCTGTTTCTACATGTCTTAAAGGACAGCAGACATGTTGGTGAATTCATCTCACCCTGTTAAGCTCGGGGAATCACAAGCCCTCATGTCTTACTGGGATCAAGCCCTTGGTTTCTAACTTGTATTGAGGGGAAAAACAGAGCTTATCTTTAGTCCAGTGAGCAAGATGGTTATTCACTATCATGGGCTTGTTTTGAGTGGTCTCTCCATTGCTCTTAGCTCTGGATCAGGCCCTCTTGGAGCCTGCATGAGATCACAGAATCATAGAATGGTTTGGGTTGGAAAGGGATCTTAAAGATCGTCATGTTCCAACCCCCCGGCCATGGGCAGGGACACCTCCCACCAGACCAGGTTGCTCAAAGCCCCATCCAGCCTGGCCTTGAACACTTCCAGGGCCTCCACAACTTCCCTGGGCGACCTGTACCAGTGTCTCACCACCCTCGTAGTGAAAAATTTATTCCTGATGTCTAATCTAAGTCTACTCTTTTCCAGTTTGAAGCCATTACCTGTGGCAGATGCACCTGCTGTTCATGTAGGTGCCAGTAAGACTCTTTGGACAGAAGTGAATTTCACCTTGGGTGAAACTTCATGATATGAGTATTCTCTGGAAATAAAACCTGCAGTTAATCAGTCTTTTCCTCACCCTGCAGTTACAATGGGTGGATGTTTGGCAGCAGCCTGTGTTTTACACACCCCTGACCCTGTAAATTAATGGGAGCTACAGCACTTTGGGATCAACTTGTTATTGTCTAGCTGGACACATGGATTCATTTTTCTTGGACTTTTAATCAACTGCAATGTTTGATGTGTAGATGACTTAAGTTTGCTTTAAAAAAAAAAATAAAAAATAGATGTTTTGAATTACCTATTATCTTGTACGAAGTGAAACTATTTGCCCAACCCCGTGGTTGCCGTAGAGACTTGTTGCAAACAACAGATATAAGCATGAGCTTCACATGAGGAATGTCCAAAGGACAAGTATGTGAGTGTTGAAAACAGAAAAATGCAACAACATCATCGCAACATCTGTTGAAGAGCAGGAGGCTTCGTAGTATTTCAGTTTCACTGTGTACTGGTTACAGGCCTCTGGAACCCGAGGCCAGGACCTGGCGTTTGTATTTCCTTCTGAAGGCCCTTAAGCGCTTCAGGCGATATTTAATCCGTCTCTTTCCCTCGGAGCCCCCAGTTTGCCCAGTTTGAAGGCAGGAAAACCCAGCTTGTTTCAGACAACATGGGAAAAAGTTCTTTTCTCAGCATTTGGGAAACAGAAGCCCAAACCCCAGAGTTCTGTCTTGGATTATATTTGGGATCACAGGCTCTGTAGAATTTGCCTGATGTAAAGGCTTTTGCATTTGCCATAGTTCTAGTATCTAGTATAGTAAAAATTAAAGGTTACAGCTGTTAAGCTTTCATTTATAAAACAGTTAAGAGTGGCTATCTATTATATTCTAGATGATTATGAAAACATAGAGCTTGTTACATAGGCTTATAAGCCAGTTATTAAAACATCTGTGAGTCATTTGATACTATGCATTGAAAATAGAATATTAATGCATACAACAATAATGCATGGTCAACTTAGGATCCCAGTCCTGCAATAAACTTTACCCAGCTGGAGCTTTTATGTTCATGCATTTCCCTACTAATACATCTCAATTGCTTCTAGAGAGAAGTCCCAACAGAAGCTGGGACCTGCTGGCCTGAATCTATTTAAGTGGAGCCTTTGGAGTCTCATTCCTTTCCTGTGCATAGATCTACATGCAGCGGAAGAGAACAAGTTAGCCAGCAAGGTCTGTTTTCTCAAATGTTAAATTAAGAAATAAATAATGAGCTTCAGTTTGTACGCAAGAAGATTGCATAGTAGCAACAGAAATGATTGTAAACTTGAATTTAACTCTTAGATTTTTTTTTTTTTTTAAAAAAAAAGGATTAATAGCTTGCCAAAAAGGTGGTGCTGTTAATTTCAGAGCTGTAGTGTGGACACTACCTAACCTTTTGCTTACTTGACTATGTATGCATAGTCTATCTTTCTGCTGGCTTCCATGTTTAAAACATTTGTAGCAGCTGTTATTCTCCAGCTAATGAGATCCTTAAAGTTTTCCATCAAAATTAATTCTGTGGGCTTTGAAGAGGAAGAGGAACCCTATCTTCAGGCAGATCTGGAGGTATTTTTGAAGCCCACCTAATATCCTGTCAGGTCTAGCAATGCAAGGGCTGCATCATTAAGTAGAGTAGTAGCAGAGTCCCCCTTCCAAGCACAGCTAGGGATAATTTAGGATTAAAAAAAAAGCATATCATGGATTTGGGCAAAAACCTATATAAGTGGCTTACCTTGCTGAAATTACTGTTACCCAGGGAAGGCACACAGTTGAAGCTCCGTAATTTCAGGTTCATCACCTGCTTGTAGCAAATCAGCTGCTTAAATGCCACCACCCTCCTCTTCTGTCTCCACTGAACTTACTCATGAATAAACTGTTTGGCTCCCACCTGGCAGGGAGGGGACCAGAAAATCCTCCTCTTGGGCTCCTTAGGTGTAGCTGGCTGTGCAACTGGGAGCAGGGCATCCCACCAGGTGCTGACCTGTGCTGGCACTAAATGTTGCTGCTCCTCTGCTCACCCAAGTGTCTCTAGTTTCTCTGAGTGTTAGGATTAGGAGGGAGTGACCTTAAGGTTGTAGAAACAGGGGGTCAAGGACGAATTTTATGTTGTCTGACTTGTTTTCCTCTCTTTCATTCCATTGTAAGTGTAGGGTATGTTTCATGAATGTCATGACAAAAAGTTTCTGGGCTTCACTGGGGGAGGAAATCACTAGTTTGACTTGTATCTGAAGACAACTAATTGATACCTGTGGAATAATTTCATAGATACCGATGGATTTTTCTGGTTTATGAGCTTAAAGGCTTTCCAGAAGTAAGTCACATGATGAATAATTGGTGCCAAACAACAGAAGCACAAATAGGACTTTCCTTCCAAACAATTTTATTTTTCTGTTGGGGTTGTTTTTTTTTTTTTTCTGTGTATGTTAAAGGGAGTGATCTGGTTATTGTTATATGACATGCTAAACCTTCAAGATGAAATAAAGGTTTGTTGTGTTGTCAAGGCATCCAGTCAGTAGCTAAGAAATGAGAACAAACAAAATTAAGTTCTAAAGAGACAGGAAGTGGAGTTTTTGAACTGCAGAGGCCTATCTATGCTTGAGGATCTGTCCTGTCCAAAGCACAAGTTTGCTTTTTATTGCATCAGCGTTGCTGCAAAATTCTGAACTCCTGTTGGCACACAAACTATTTGTGTTTTCAAAATAAATTTTGTCTCCCCTCTGCAAATAGTGGCTTTGCCCTTGCAGATAAGAACAGAGGAACTTCATTGAGATATCTGACTTTGCCTAGCTCTGATCTGCTTGCTCTCAATAGGGATTTTACATGGGGTGGATGTCCTTGTATAATCACCATCAGGCTTGGCATTGCTAGAATATAGAAAAAACATAGTAAAATGCTTCTTAGGGGATATAGGGTCTAAGGTGAGTAGAAGACTGTAGAGTTACTTCACCGCAAGTGGAATTTCAGCACAAGTGTTGCTGTGTGAACACTGGCCAGTCTGCTAACATTCTGATGGCGTGGTTATCGCGTGGTAGCTCTCCTACAAGGCTTTAAATGCAGCTTTGTTCAGAATTGCTCGGTGGGACGACTGACCATGGCTTGTAACTGCTCCACATTAATGCTCCTGATCCATGTTATCTCACTAAAGCATCTTTGAGGCAAATTGCTCAGAGACATCACATCTGAACGGCATGTGGACCTACAGCGTCATGTCTCATGTGTAGGACTTGTGCACCTATAGCTTGTCCTTTCACTAAAGCAATGGCACCTTGCTGTTTCTTCACTGTCTCATGCCAGCGCACCCTCAACTAGCATGTCAGCTTGTGGTACATGATGCGTGAGGTCTGGGAGTGGCAGGCAAGAGGCAGCATGGTGCAGCAGTAGGGTAGGATGGGCTTGCTTTGTGGTATGGCTCCATACCGTAAGACTGTATCACGGAATCACAGAATT
>VXAK01016758.1:1308-12416 GCA_013399435.1 Arenaria interpres
CCAGTTCTGGGCTCCCCAGTTCCAGAAGGACAGGGAACTGCTGGAGAGGGGACAGCAGAGGGCGACGGGGATGATGAGGGACCTGGAGCATCTCTCTGATGAGGAGACTGAGGGACTTGGGTCTTTGTAGTCTGGAGAAGAGAAGGCTGAGGGGGGATCTGATCAACGCCTATAAATACTGAAAGAGTGGGTGTCAGGAGGATGGGGCCAGTCTTTTCTCAGTGGTGCCCAGGGACAGGACAAGAGGAAATGGGCACAAACTTGAAGATGGGAAGTTCCATCTCAACATGAGGAGGAACTTCTTTCCTGTGAGGGTGGCAGAGCCCTGGAAGAGGCTGCCCAGAGAGGTGGTGGAGTCTCCTTCTCTGGAGACATTCAAACCCCACCTGGACACGTTCCTGTGGGACCTGCTCTGGGTGACCTGCTCTGGCAGGGGGTTGAGGGAGATGATCCCCACTGCTCCCAGCGCACGTTGGAGCTTGTCACCAACCTGGCAGAGCTCTGGCCACAGGCAAAGGTTTAGGTCAGGAGCTTCCTTTCCCATCCAGTGCTCCTGTGGGGACCTCCTGGAGCTCCTTCAGCCTTGATTGTGATCGAGGGCTCAGCTCTGGGTTTTCCCTCCAAAGGCAAACGAACCTTTTTGGGCAGAACTGGGTGTTATTGTGCAAAAATTCCCTGAAGCATTGAGAGACACAAGCTGCACAGTTTATTTATCAAGCATTCCTGGGGGAGAGGGAAACACTTCAAACCCGTACAGCTGAGAACACAAACGATTGTACGATTGCAGGTACGACAGCGCGTCACCCACCCCGGCGCAGGGGGAATCCCATCCCATACAAAGGTTTAGGTTTAAGCCCCCCCACGCCGAGGGGGTACCCCCAGTTCCAGGTGCTGTTAACACCCACCACCAGAGGGGTTTCAATACTAAGTCCTCCTGTAGGAGCAGAGCCCCAGTGACCCCGGCCAGCAGCTCCTGGGAGCTTTTTGTGATGCCTCTCCCCTGCAGGATGCTCCCCTCGCTCCGACGCTTGGGGGGACGTTCCCACCATTTCCTGGGGTTCCTCCTCTGGCTGTGGGGAAAGCCACCCCGAACCACCACAAATACAACTCTTAATCCTCGTTTGAAATAAGCCATTTTACAAGCGATCCTTCATTTGCCGTTAGGATTAACGGTTCCTCCGGACACGGGCCTGAGCCCCACAGGACCATTTAGAAGAGCCCTCCAAGAGCTACTGGTGCTGGGTGACCCCCGTGTCCTACAGGCAACGCAAGGGGCTTCTCCAGTTGCTCCAACGGCTGGATCCCGGACCTTGGCTGGATCCAGCCTTTGACCAACTGGGTTCCCAACGTCGTCGCTTCTCTCCCGGAGCAGGTGCAGAGCCCATCCCACCGCGCTGGAGTCCTCCCGCTTTCAGGAGGCTACAGCCCCCATTTCTAGGGTTTTTAAGACTACAGACAGGTTTCACGCACACACACACAGCCTCATCAACGTCCCTTCCTGTAAAACTCCTCTCAGAGCGCAGGCTGCGTACGCTACTCTAACACCACGATTTATGGCTTCATTACCACTCAAAAGAGATAAAACAGACTCAAAATATTGCACAGACAACCCCCCCCAGGGAAGGTGAGGCACCGCGGCCCCACGGCCGTGGGCTGTGTAGTCATGCAGCAGCCGTTGGCTGGGACGGGAGACAGGTCGTGGGCAAAGAGAAGTTAAAATAATGCAGATGTCAGGCGCGTGCGGGCAAACAGAGCCCGCTGCAAAAAGAAACCCACCTCCCCCCTGCCCTCAGCAAGGGGGGGGCAGCTCCGGATTGGTTTACATTCAGCTGAGAAAAAGAAAACTTTGGTTAAAACGTTACACGGAACAGGGATTTACAGTAAACGTGGCGTTGTCCTTCTAAAAAATGGAAAGACAAAAAAAACCCAAACACCTAAAACCAAACCACCAAGCAGAGAGATGTTCAGGGCTCTGAACAGGGAAAGATGCAGCACAGACAGGCCCAGGGGGCTGCAGGACGAGGGCCAAAGGATGTAGAGCCACAGGATGCGGAGGGGCTGGGCCGTGACCACCCAGCCCCCTTTATTTCGACAGGCCCCGGGGATCGTGTCCCCCCCCCAGGCTGGCTTCAGTCTTCGGCACGGAGCCCCCGCGCTACTGCCGGAGGGTGGTTGCTGTTGAGGTGGGTGCATCCACATCCGCATAAAACTGAGCGATTTGGTCCTTGTACTTCTGCGCCACCACCGGTCGCTTCAGCTTCATGGTGGGGCCTGGGGGGGGGAAAAAAACACAGCAGGGGTTTTAGTGGGGACGGTGCCCCTTGGAGACACAAATCTGCATCAGAGCAAAGCGAGGAAGAGCCAGAACAAACCAATATCATTCTAAATTCCTCTTTGTGATTAATAGCATCTCCCTTCCTTCCCCTGTGGACAGAAACAGCACAGCTCTCCCGGGACGGGCACCCAAGAACCAGGGGTAAGCGCTGCTCAGCTCCGCTGGGAAGAAATGGGATTTTATCCCACCCTCCCCAAAGCCGTGGCATGGAAAAGCCACCGCGAGGGAGGGCTGTGGGTGGCTCTGTCTATTGGGGTTCCAGGTCGCGTTCTCTATTCAACAGCCAAGGGAGGTGACCCCAAACGCCCACTCACCGAGCTCCCCACCAAAGAGAGAAAAGTCCTTCTCCAGGAGGACCCACTTCTGGACTCTCTGAGCGTTGGAGACGGCTCGCTCGTTGACTGCCGAAATCCCCTTCTGGATGGCGGCGTAGACAGCCTTGTCTTTGCTGCTGATGATTTCAGAGGCTTTGGTGGCCTTGCTGCCCAGCTTCTGGCAGAACTCAAGAGCCTCCGGGGTGAGGTCATCCCCTGGCTCCCCAGTCTCCGCATCCACGGTGCACTGCAGGACAAGTCACACCAGGGGAACTCCATATTGCTGGACACCCCATTGCCTTCGCGCTAACGAGCCTTACAGCCAGGGGAAGCTGCTCTGCCTCCTTCCCTACCCCGCTGCCAATTGTCCAATTAATCAACCGCCGCAATTTGCATACGCTTGATGCAAACCACTGCTTGAAGTGAAAACTCATTGAGGCAAAACACAGATGAAACCCCCTCAGCTCTCCCCGTACTCAAGAGACTTGTTGATACCGACGAGCAAGCTGGGTACAGAGCTCATCTTCCAAATTTCTCCTGAACTACCCCAAACTGATCCCTTTTTCCCCTGGACATTTTTTCCAATCCACAGCTTTATCCCCCTGCACCCGCAGCAGCGTGACAGACTGTTGGAAGTCACCACACACGGCACCTGACCAAGACCAGCAGCAGCTCCAGGGCCTGGCTCGGCCTCTCCTGCACGAGGCCCAGGACGTTGGCAGTCAGTCTCGCTAACGAGCAATTATCACTGTCTGAAAAGCCACCAGCCTGTGGGGACTCTAGAGAGAACCTGGAGCAGGCCACCACAGACACAGGCACTGTGGAGTTTAAAACCAGGGTCTTAAAAAGGAATCACAGACTCCCAGANGCAGGAACACCCCCCACCCCACCAGGTTGCCCCAAGCCCCCTCCAACCTGACCTTGAACCCCTCCAGGGATGGGGCAGCCACAGCTTCTCAGGGCAACCTGGGCCAGGCTCTCACCACCCTCACACCAAACAAGTTCTTCCCCACATCTCAGCTCCATCTCCCCTCTTTCAGGGTCAAACCCTTCCCCCTCCTCCTAGGGCTCCCCTCCCTCATCCAGAGTCCCTCCCCAGCTTTCCTGTAGGCCCCTGAATCACCGACAGCTCCTCGCTGTCCAGGCTGCTCTGGGAGATACTAAAAATGGGTAAGAAGAGCAGAAGGGTTTCTTTTTTTCAGTCTGACTTCTAGGTCTTTAATTCTCTTTCTCCCCTGTGTGGTGCAGAGAGAAACAGTTGCCCTCGACAACAGAGGAGCCCGGTCAAGTGTCAATGCTCATCCTTCCATAGGGTCACAGCTGCTCTTTGCAGCTCAGCTACATCAAGCCACACGCCACTATGCCCCCGTCTCTAGAAGACACTCTAAAACTGTGTGACAATTATCTTCCTCACTGGAATTAAACATTCGGGTGGATTCCCGCCCTGTTTTCCCTTACCTTTAGCGTTAGAAGCATGGCAAGGAACTTTGCTTTGTCTCCAACCAACATCGCGTTGCTGATGATGGGAACGGCGTCTTTCACAGCGTCCTCGATTGGAACGGGAGGAACGTTCTCGCCTCCCGCAGTGATGATGAGCTCTGGAAAACAGACAAATCTTCATTAATGCTTAGAGCTTTCCCCCCGCTTCCCTCATAACCTGAAATAACTTCCTAGATCCTGGTGGACACAAAGGAGCTGTGTCCCACCATCTGGAGAAGGCAACGAACCAGGACTCTGGTGGGGCTGGGAGAAGAGACCGGGGTGCACACAAACAGCGCTGCAAAAGATGCTTTAATGCTCCACGGAGGTTTGGAATTTGGGAACACAGGGTGCAGCGTATGAGCACCTTAATACCCTGCCACCGTCACCTCAGACTCCCAGGGGCATTAGTTGGTACCCAAGTTTTTCAGAAACTGAAGTAAAACATTTTCTGAGGCAAAGGAGAGGTTTTGAAGCTCCGCAGCGCGACACTGAGCAGAGGAGAACCTGCCCTCCTTGGCTGCCTTAGAGATTTCTTAAAGCAGCCCCTTTGCGCCACCATTTAGCTGGTTTTGATGATTGAAGTCTTGCACGAGACTGATTTGTTTGGGATGGGTCAAAGTGGTGTCCCAAGCCCTGCCCTCGCTCCAAGCCGTTTTCACAACAGCGTTAAGCTGCTGTTTTCTCTCCGAGGCCGAGCCAGCAGGGCTGGAACTGGAGGGACCCGACAGGTCCGGCACCAAAAAACAAGTCACCAGCGCACTAACTACTGCTTCTGAAATCAGAGGATTTCTCCCTTGCTTTGCAAAACACACACACACGGTGGTTTCAGAGGTCACCTCCCCTCCCGTCACAGGCTCAGGGGCAGCACACGCCGCAGCCATAGTCACGTTAAAGACTTCAGGAGCACTATTGGAATATTCCCCCTGTGCATGCCATGGTGGGGTCTGAACACATCCCACCATAGCTCTGCGTAACCTCAAGGAAACAAAGCCAGGGGATGCATCACCTTTAATTCTGCCCGTGATGTAGAGGAATCCATCCTTGTCGTGCTTGCCCAGGTCCCCCGAATGCAGCCAGCCCTCCTCATCGATGGCCTCCCTGGTCTTCTCTTCCATGTTCAAATAGCCCATGAAGATGTGCCTTCCTGAGAAGCAGATCTCCCCGTTGCCGTCGCTGTCGGGCTTATCAATCAGCGTCCGGCAGCCTGTCATTTCCTTTCCACAGCTCAAAGAGAACAGAAACACAAACCCACGGCATTTAAAAAAAAAACCACAAATACAACTCAACAGCCGGGCACCAGAGTGAGATTCCAGCGGTGCCCTCTTGAGCTGAAGCGTCTGAACAAAGCCATGGCAGCTTTTTATTACAACCGCTTCAGCGAGGAACTTATAAAAGGCATCTGTTTATGTAAGGGGAAGTACAGAAAAGGCTGTTACTGCAGAGAGATGGGTGCTCCCACACCTGGTGTTTTCCACCCATTGTCCTCAGACACCTGAGCTTTGAATGACACGATTTATGTCCTTGGCACAAGCTCCTACTTGATGGTGGTATTTACTCTGCAGCCTGAACGAGCCATTCAAAGCAACGGCAGAGTCTTGCTGCCGTTATTAATTTAATTAAAGCGAGCTCTAGGCCGGAGTTACCAATTCTTCCTTCTTCCTGTGAACCCTTTCCTTCCTCCTCCATTCCTGGAGAATCGAGGCCAAGTTAAATTTAAGTAGTACGGCTGTTGTCCCAAACTGATCTCTTCATCTGCAGCTTGTGCCCAAAGGAACTGGCTCCCCAGTCACTTTTTACCAGCAGCAAATCTCAGGATGAGCTGCAGGAGCAGGAATGGATGTGCCAGATGCAGGAGACACCTTAAAGCGATTCTTCCTCCCGGCCGGCAGAGCTCTACCTACTGAAAGATATTTACCTGCTAAGCTTGAAGGCGTGAGGTAGAGAGATTGTGTGAGGCCCCGAGCTCTCGCTCATGCCGTACAGCTCCAGCACGGGAATGTTCAGGCTTAAAAAAAACTCCAGTGTCTCCCTGGTGATGGGAGCAGCTCCCGTGTAGCACTTGGTGCATCGGTCCAGCCCAATGGCCTTTCGCACTTTCTTGTACACCAGGTGCCTGGCTAAGCGGAAATTCACGGGGACTTCAGAGTACCTATAGGAGAAAAACGGTTAGATCATCTCAGTCCTTTCATCTTCCTCCTATTTTACTTTATTTTAAAAAAAATAAATTACTCTCCCCCTCTGGCTCTTGCTGCTCACCCTCTGGTCCAACTGCAACACCGGGCTTTTACCATCCATAAGTCTGGCCTGTTACTTGGGATATAATTCCGGATCTGACAGCAAAGTTCTCCTAATGTTCATAATATCCCTTAAGAGTAGCTGGTAATTACCCGTTCATCCGCTTGAGGTTTGTCTGCAGCCCGACTCCCTTGGCCCATGATGCCACTTTTCTCCTGAGCGTTGAGGATTTCGCTCCTATGGATTTCATTTTTTCTTCCATTTTCTCCCAGACACGAGGAACTCCCAAGAAAGCAGTTGGCCTCACTTCCCGCAGGGTGTCCACCAAGGTGCCCTGAGCCAAGCAGAATTTATTACAGCTTTCAGAAGTGCTTCGATCTGGACTTCAGGTCAGCACTGGTCACTAGCCCAGGCCTAGGACTTGGCCATCAATTTTGAGGAATTTAAACAGAATCACAGAATGCTACGGGGTTGGAAGGGACCTCTGGAGATCATCTCCTCCAACCCCCCTGCCAGAGCAGGTCCACCCAGAGCAGGTCCCACAGGAACGTGTCCAGGTGGGTTTGAATGTCTCCAGAGAAGGAGACTCCACCACCTCTCTGGGCAGCCTCTGCCAGGGCTCTGCCACCCTCCAAGTGAAGAAGTTCCTCCTCATGTTTAGATGGAATTTCCTGTGTTCCAGTTTGTGCCTGTTCCCTCTTGTCCTGTCCCTGGGCACCACTGAAAAAAGACCGGCCCCATCCTCCTGACACCCACCCTTTAACTATTTATAGGCGTTGATCAGATTCCCCCCTCGGTCTTCTCCAGACCAAAAAGACCCAAGTCCCTCAGCCTTTCCTCATCAGAGAGATGTTCTGTGCCTCTAATTTCTCATTTTCAAATGCAGTGCCACCAAGAAAAAAGAACCCCAGGAGCCTGCAAACGCCACAGCGGTTTCGAAAAGACACCAAGGGTCGTTCAGTGGCAACGCTGACACAGAGCCAGGAGAAGAACCGTTCCCAGGGCAGGGATTTAGTGGTGGTGGCATTTTGCAATGTGGACAGAGTAAATACAAAGCTGTTGCTCAACCAGGTTATTGGGGTGGAGAAGTGGTGTCAGGTGAGACACCGAGAAGCTCCAGTTGTGAAGTGCTTGGTCAGCTCATCCCAGATGGCAACGCGGAGTCAAAAGGCAAAGGTCAGAGCAGCTGCACTCGTCAAACCAACTGACCCTTAAACAGGTCGCTGCATAAATACACCAAGTTAGCACAGCTTTCAGGGTCAGGAGATGACCAGCCACGTGTGTTTTCAAGCGCCCACCCGGCTACAAGCAGGTGAAGGGGTGTAGAATTTTTATTTTCTTCTGTTTTTACCTTTAATGCATCTGGCTGAGCAAAGAAAACCTGGGCGCCAAATGCCATTGCTGACCAAATATCTGACATCTGAGCAGCAATGTGGCTGAGGGGCAGGTAACTGACCACCACCTCCTGCTTCTCCTTGGCATCTGTCAGCATGATGAACCGCCCGGCCGCCGCCGCCGTCCACGTCAGCTGGAACGAGAACCCACGGCAGCGTTAAGCAACACACAGCTCACAAGAACGGTCTACAGTTGTGATCTTAACATCAGGGGTGTTTTTCAGGCTTTGCCTTCCCTCAGCACCCACCTGAGGTCAGAGGCATAAAGGTACTTACGTTGTCGTGACTGAGCATCACTCCCTTGGGCTGCCCCGTTGTCCCCGAGGTGTATATTAGTGTGCAGCACTGGTTGGGCTTCTGAGAGGCAATGATTTCATGGAGCTGAGCATCTGGAACATCTTTGCCAAGGTCCCGGAACTCACTCCACTGTGTATAGAAGAGAAGAGCTCCATCACTTTGCGCGTTGTCGTTCCCATGCAAAATTAAACCCTTTACCACAAGTAGATTCATAGAATGGTTTGGGTTGGAAGGGGCTTTAAAGATCATCCAGTTCCAACCCTCCTGCCCTGGGCAGGGATACCTTCCACCAGACAAGGTTGCTCAGAGCCCTGTCCAACCTGGCCTTATGAAGAGAAGGAAGCTGTTTCCTACGTCCAAACCTCTGGGAAAGGTTGTCAATATGCACTGTCAGCCCCACACTGTGTTCTGGTTGCCACAAGAGGCATGGGGAGAAGTAGAAAAGGAGAGGGGCCCACACTGAGGAAGCTTATTAGCTCTGTAGCAATCCCAGTACACACTGGGTGTAACTGGAGTCATTGTGGGACCTGAGGCTGACTCGCAGAGCTCAGCAGGGTAACGAACACCACCACCCCTGCCCTTACAACACGGATTATCCAGGTTTGGGCAACAGCAGACATCCATGGCTTCAGTGGAAGCAACCCCACTGAAACCAACACGAGCTCACATGGGGACAGTCCTGGGAAGGTGACAGTCACTTGCAAGCCACCAGCTGAGCACCACCCTTGGTTACAGGCCATTCCGATGCCCAGTACTTACAGAGTACAGATTTGGCCTCTTCTCTTTCAGCTCTTCCCCATACTGGATAATAGCTTTCAGATGAGGTAGTTTATGCTGAATCTGGGTTAAGAAAGGAGATTCGTGAGAAGGAGCAAACCCTGCTTCTCCCTTTCAGGCCTCAGTAACCGCTTAATGTGCTGCTGCTTACCATTGTAAGGAAAGCAAAGAGAATCTCATCTGTGATACTGAAAGGAGGACACAGAGAGAGAACTTTCTCACTAGAGAAAGTAATCAGTCAGACTGGGATTCTGCCTGACGACCCTGGGGATGATCAATTGTTCATTTTGGCTTCTCATGTTTTAAGCTTGAGGCTTTGCTGAGCTGTGGAACCAGCGTTTAACCTCCTCTTAACCTCTCGTGAGATTTAGCACGAGTGACCGCTCTCCTGGCCTGAACAGGGAACACACCAAGTATCACAGAATCACAGAGTGGTTTGGGGGGGAAGGGAGCTTAAAGCCCACCCAGTCCCACCCCCTGCCCTGGGCAGGGACACCTCCCACCACACCAGGGTGCTCCAAGCCCCCTCCAACCTGACCTTGAACCCCTCCAGGGATGGGGCAGCCACAGCTTCTCTGGCCAACCTGGGCCAGGCTCTCACCACCCTCACACCAAACAAGTTCTTCCCCCCATCTCAGCTCCATCTCCCCTCTTTCAGGGTCAAACCCTTCTCCCTCATCCTATCCTAGTAGGCTCCATCAGCTCACCTCTGCTTTCAGACCCAGCATTTACCCCCCCGACATCTGTCAAGAGGATGCTGGAGCCCCCACCATTTCAAAAGTGTATTTTACCTCTAAGATTTTCTGCAGCTGTTTATGGTTTTCCACAACCACCACGTTCGCACTACAGTTCTCTGCCACGTAATGACAGGCCTCGGGAGAGTTCGTAGTGTAGATACCGACAGCAAATCCGCTGCAAAAGGAAAGGAACACCAAAACAAAATGGAAAAGCAAGACAGAGAATTAGAGGATAAGCAGAGCTGCTGGCAACAGTCCAACCACTGCAAACTTTAACAGAGGAAAAACTTTCGGAAGAATATCCCATAAAACAACAACAAAAAGCAGAGAGGTTAATTCCAAGAGCAAAGGCTCTGTTTTGGGGCATGGGAAATGTCAGGATGGTGTAAGGAGCCAAAACATCTCAGGTGAAAGGGGGCTATCAAAATCCAGTGCTGTGATTCTCTGACTTTTCCTATCACATTTTTAATCACACTGTAATTAAGCCCTTGCTTTTGGATTAACCTACTGTTCATCTTATTTTGAGAAAAGCTCCTGGCTAAAAAAGAAATAATATATATATTTTGTCTCATTATTTCAGAATGAATTAAAGATAGAGTTTATGTTCTAGCTATCTTAATTAAATTCAAATATAAGCAGTTGGTTTGGGGTTTTTTTTGTGGGTAGTTTTGTTGTGGTTTTTTTTTTTTCTAAATAAAACCTGCTTCTCACACAAATACTGAAATTACTACCCAACTGCTAAAGCAACTCTTGACGCCTGTCAAGAGACACCACTCGTTCTTACCCCGCGAGGATGGCTCCAATGTCAGCAATAAACCACTCTGCAGAATTAAATCCCAAGATGCAGACTCCATGGAAACGCTCCAGCCCCAGCTGTAAACAAGAGATGAGATTACAGCGATTTTGGTTTTTTTCCTTTGAAGAACGCTTAGAGTTAATTTACAGATCTCCGCTGCGAGCACAAAGTCAAGGGAAAAGTTCACGCTATTATATACAGTAATTCATATTGAAAAAATTCCCAAGACCAGTGGAACCAGTGAAGTTTTTGATCAGACACTATCCCACTTTAGCAGTAAGCAGGAAAAAAAAGACGTGCTTAGGCCTGCGCTGGGTGTGAGGAGCTCACGGATGCTACTGGTGCTGTAAAGTTGTGGTTTTACAATCCAGGTGGTTACCTGTTCCGTTTGGGGTGGGAATGAGAAGGCAGGAGGTTAAGGTAGACAACACCTACTGAGACGTTTGACATTTAGCCATAGAATCATAGAATGGTTTGGCTTGGAACGGACCTTAAAGCCCCCCCAGTGCCACCCCCTGCCCTGGGCAGGGACACCTCCCACCAGACCAGATTGCTCCAAGCCTCCTCCAACCTGGCCTTGAACCCTGACAGGGAACCACTGGAGAGAGTCCAGTGTAGGGCAACAAAGGTGATTAAGGGATTAGAGCATCTCTCTTATGAGGAAAGGCTGAGAGAGCTGGGGCTCTTTAGCCTGGAGAAGAGAAGGCTGAGGGGAGACCTTATTAATGCTTCCAAGTATCT